>CATIWQ010008763.1:0-19204 GCA_949673415.1 Euphorbia schlechtendalii
ATATATAAAAGATCTGGGAGAGGCATCGCCGGAAAAATCCAGCGAGCCCCCACCCTCGCGGGAAGCCTCGCGAGGGTCGCTTAGGACCCTCGCGGGGACGCCCCGCGAGGGTTGCTTTTGACCCTCGCGGGAAGTCTCGCGAGGGTCCCTCAGGAAACCTCGCGAGGGTCCCTTAGGACCCTCGTGGGGAGGCACCGCGAGGGTTGCTTAGGACCCTCGCGGCAGGCCTCGCGAGGGCCCCTAAGGACCCTCGTTGATTTTTTTTTTGTGTCCACCGGAAAAATTTTCGGTGGACATGAATTTGTCTCTTTTTTGTACATATTTTATTTATGATTAAATTCCGCGGCATGATTCAAGGATCGGTTCTAATCTAGTTCCTAAAACAGAACAAATTTTCTCTAAAAAGCGGAAAATAAAAATGTTATTGGGAATACCTTGAACCGGGAAAGATGAGGTTGGGCTGGAAGATCAGGATCCAATGTGTTTATAGGGGAAGTAATGGCAAACCCCAGAATAGTATCACTCACCGCCAAACCATATGCAGCGTCAATATCAATGGAAAATACACTTGGATCTTCGGTAGGCTGAGTGATGTGTGATGTAAGACGGAGTGCCCTACCAAGAACCTTCGACAGCATGATTTCTAGAGAAAGGGGAGGGTGAGAATGTTTTAGAGAGATGACGAATATGAGAAGTGAAGAAAAAATAAAGGAAGTGGAGCCCTATTTATAAAAAACTAAATGGGCCCACCAATTTATTTATTATTTTCCAACGACAGCCTCCTAACATTACGGGACGATACACGGGACATCCCCAACATTCCTTAAACTCATTTAATTCATTTATTCCTTAATGTTTTAATTTTTGATTGAAGGGGCAAAAATTTTTGCTTCGCATAAACTCAATCAAATAATTAAAACATTCATCATAAAATATATTAACATTATTTTCTTTCTTATTTGTTACAGGAAACAAGCCAACATCTTAAGGAAATTCAAAACATAACCGAAGAAGGAAACGGTTATCTCGACGGCCGAAAGAAGAAATGGCCTCCTTTATCAACCGAAGAATGAAACGGTTACCACTAATGGGACGTCGCAGAAAGAAACGGTCGTCCCATACAAAGGGGGCATCAAGCATCAAGAGGATTCCGAAGAAAGAAACGTACAACCTTATCACCAATTGCACCGAAAATAAGCCAACATCTTAAGGAAATTCAAAACATAACCGAAGAAGGAAACGGTTATCTCGACGGCTGAAGAAAGAAACGGCCTCCTTTATCAACCAAAGAATGAAATGGTTACCACTAATGGGATGCCGCAGAAAGAAACGGTCGACCCACACAAAAGGGGCATCAAGCACTAAAGGATTCTGAAGAGAGAAATGGAAAACCTTATGAAGACACAGCGTAAGAAAGGAAGGCCAATTTTATCATTTGAGAACAGGAAATCACCAACCACACCGGTCAGGTATTCTCTCTATCCCTTCGCTCTTTTCGTGTGATAACATTGGTTATACAACCAACAATTATCACACGAGGGGCAGCTGTGAGCACGGGATTTTGTACCAGCTCGCGCGTTCAATGATGACTGCTTTTACAGGATTTTATCCTTGAATCACACATTTTCGAGTATCCTGCCTCCTCATCTCTAAATTATTTAATTTAGAAATTAAAAAAAAATATGAATAAAATAAAATAATAATAATATATAATTAAAATATAAAATAATAAAAAAAATGGAAGGAGACGTAATTCCGATCGCGGAGGAGCCTCGTGCGGAGGCAGCCTCGCACGAGGCAGCGCGAGGCTACGTGAGGTAGCCCGCGCGAGGCTGCGCGAGGCAGCCCGCGCTCCCCGCGAGAGTCCTAAGGGACCCTCGCGGGGCCTCCCCGCGAGGGTCCTAAGGGCCCCTCTCGGGGCTTGCCTGCGAGGGTCCTAAGGAACCCTCGCGGGGCCTCCCCGCGAGGGCCCGCGAGGGTCATAAGTGACCCTCTAGGGGCCTGCCCGCGAGGGTTCCTACCCTCCCGGTGCGCACGCGAGGTAGCCTCGCGCAGAGGCAGCCTCACGGACGCGCGAGCGAGCCTCGCGCGAGGTGAGATAGCCTCACGCGCGAGGCCTCGCGAAGCCTTTTCTCCGGCGAGGCCCCTTTACCGGAAAAACTTTCATTTTTTGGATTTTTTCAGGATTTTCCTATAAATAGTAGGATCATTTTCGATAAACGGATCCGAAAAATTATCAGATAAAAATAACATTACATTAGAACGACATTTGCTCCCGAGAATTGAAACGAACAATTTTTTTTTAGACTTTTTTTACTATAACTTTTTTACCTAAACTCAAAGGACGAGGAGATTTCTAAACGACCGATCAGATTCTTCGACGTGGATTCGTTAAGTAACGGCCGCGTGGGCCTCACTAAATCCAAAATCGAACATACGTGTTATCCCCTGTGCTAACCTTTGTGGATGCAGGTAGATTAGGATTAGATGTATGTTTAGGATTTTATTTTCCGCATTTACTTTCCGTATTTACTTACAGTTTTATGGATGGTTTATATTTCGCAATATGTGAATAATGCATTTAACTCCAAAAATGACCTAAGTGCGAATATGCACAATTAAAAGAAAATGGTTTTCTGTAGATGTAATATATTTTGATCACTTAAGAAATAAGCAACTTATCCCAGACCCGAATCTCTATGTCTTGGTGGGCCGTCCATTGGATGTTAAGCCTCACAGGACTCTAATTCCTGGAAAGAGCTAATCCAGGTGGCGACTCCACACTAAGAGACGGTGGATTCGGGTTTGAATAGATCTTAAATGTTTTTCGCCTTTTTCTCTTTCAAACCTTTTTTCTCCCGGGTCCTCGACCCGGTGCCTTTTATTCTTTTTCAAAACACCCCGATGGACCGCGCCTATGAATCCCGCGCGCTCTCGGCCCACAGCTCCATGTCGCCCGGTCACAATAACGCTGTTCAGTGAGCCAACATTTTTGGAGTGGTAACTTGCTAAATATGGCTATGTGAGAGTGACCTGTACTAAGCATAGTATTATTGTTATCCAGGTTTTTATAAGTTTCATAATTCATTTACCCTAGATTTAGAAAAGTCATTTCATGTGTTGCTCTGCGGTGAATTATTGAATATTTGGGCTCTAGAACCATGTTTGTTAGTGTACGAAATATTCTTGATGATTTTCCATGTTTTTCTCTACTATACTTATTCTTAGGGAATATCTATATAGTTTACATCTTCTCTAATCTGTTCATGCATCTGTTTATTCATCAGTCCACCATTTCAAAAACCCTAAAATTTATTATATTTTCTTTTGTTTTGTAACTCTAGTTGGTCCTTAGATCCGAATTCCTTCCCTATGGGATCGATATCTTTTAAAACTACATCGCAACTATATAATTGTAGTTATCATCATTTTTCTATTTGATAAGCGGTACTGACAATACTTGTTCATATTTAGAACTTTTATCTTATCAGTAGAAAAGTGGGAAACAAGTTTTTAACACCGTTACAAGGTATAAATCTTTCGGAACGAGTTTAGTCAAAATCTTACGAACAAGAGGCCTTGTACTTTGCAGAATTGAAGAGAAGTCTCTATTGAGTTGAACCATAGCCACATTTTCCAATTTTGTTTTGTTAGACAAGAGTTCCTTTAAGAATTTGACATACATGGGCACCTGAGCAAGGGCTTCTGTAATAGGTATGTTGATATGCAGCTTCTGGAAGACCTCTAGGAACTTATCAAAGTGCTTGGCTATATCATGTTGCTTTGCTCTTTGTGGGAAAGAGATCTTTGGCTGGTACTTGGAGACCTCCTTGGATTCTGGTTCCAAGGTCTTGTCTTTGCTCTCCGAGTTCTCCTATTTGTCTTCCTTGATCGAGGTCTTCTCCTTCTCCTTCTCCTGTAACTACGAGGTCTTGTCTTGCTTTGTTAAATCTACCTCCTCTTCAACTTTCTCTGCACTTCCACCAACATCAACAGTCATTAAGTTAGTAGAATTCACAATCTTACCACTCCTTAGAGATATGGCTTTGCATTCCTTCTTGGGGTTGGTCTCCGTATTGCTAGGAAGAGCTTCTTTCCCTTTTGGTGTTATAGCTTGTGTAAGATGGTGGATTTGGGTCTCCAAACTTTTCATATGAGCTTGGTTTTGCTTCATATACTGAGTCATCATCTCCCTCATCTCATCCATTTCTAGCCTTTTGGGTTGTTGGAAAGAGCTTCATGTATGGTTGTTGTGATGTTGATTGTGTTGTTGAAACTGATGATGAACTTGCTGAGTTTGTTGGAAATGACTAATCTGTTGAAAAGGTGGTTGTTGTGGAGGTTGAAATGAAGACTGATTTTGCTCCTATGGAGGCTTCCAAGAAAAGTTAGGATGGTTTTCTCCACCCAGGATTGTATGTATTGGAAAAGGGGTTTCCACCTCTTTGGTTTCCTTGCAAATAGTCGCATTGCTCTTGGGTGAGCACCATGTCACAATCTTCAATTATGTGGTTGCTTCTACAGATTTCACAACAACTTGGTTGAGGGCTAGTGATGGCTGACACATTTTTCTTTGTTAACAAGGTCAAGAGCTTGTCAAACTTTCCTGAGAGCTCAGTGACAGCCTCTGATTCAGCCTTTTGAGGTCTTTCTTCATGGGCAAAATTTCACTTGGATACTATGTTGACTATCTTTTCAATCATCTCAAAGATCTCCTCTAGAGGGTAATCTTCGAGGTCTCCATTTGCCACAGATTCAATCTTGCTTTTATTGATGTTGGAAAGTCCATTATAAAAGTTTTGGACTTGAATTTAAACAGGGATGCCATGGTTTGGCACTTTCCTTAGCATCTCTTTATATCTCTCCCAAGCTTCTGACATTGATTCTCTAGGGAGCTCCACAAATCTAGTGATTTCAATTCTGAGCTTTAAGGCTTGCTTTGGTGGGAAATATTTAGTCAGGAACGTCTTTGCCATGTCATTCTAGGTTTTGATTGAGCCTGGCTACAAGGTCTTCAACCATTGTTTAGCCTTATCCGTCAAAGAGAAGGGAAAATCATCTGAAACATTTCTATTAATTCTGAAAGTGTTATACATGGCTACAAAGTCTTGAATGTGAGCATTTGGATCTTCTAGTGGAAGTCCTCCAAACTGAACAGAGGCTTGTAGCATGTGAACCATGTAGCCTTTTACTTCAAATAGGTTGTCTCCTTCTTGTGGGATTATAATACATGAAGAGTAGCCTTCTGTATTGGGCTTCAAATAAGTTCTTAAGGCTGGCCTTCTTGGTGGAGGTTGAATTTCATCCTCTCCTTTAGGGTTTTGAGCTTGCCTTTCTCTTTCAACTCTTTCTGCCTCAAGCCTTTCTTGCTCTTGGCATTTACGTTCTCTTCTTTATTCCTCCATTCTCTCTCTTACGCGAGCTCTTCTTACAGCACCACTTCTTCTTCTACACTTCCTTTCAATTTCATGATTGATAAGAATGGGTGGTTCTCTTCCAGCTCTTTGCATGCACAAGGAAGTCTTCTAAACACATGTTTCTACAAACTATTAACAAACAAGATTAAAAGCACCAATTTATAGTCAAAGATAACAAACTTTAGCAAAAATTGCTCCCCAGCAACGGCGCCAAAAACTTGTTGCACTCAAAAATTAACACACCTAGCAAGTATACTAGTATCAAATTATAAGCGGCAGGCAAGAGTATCGTATCCCATAGGGAGGTCTTTAAGTCAGTTTGCACTTATCATGATAAACAGGATAATGGAAGGGAAATTGTGATTTCTTGAAATTGGGGGTTGTGTTAAACATTTAAGGACTAGCTACAACACTTGAAACAAAATTGAAAATTGATTTAAGATTAATTAATGAAAGACTGAAGTTTAGTCCACCCACATCAGCAACCTAAGACAATCTTCCCGAACTTTAGCACAAGTCATTGATTAGCAATCCTATTCCAAGGTCACTTAACCTTATTTCCCTAAACCACCTATTAAGCTAGTTTAGTTTCTTACTAAGCTAAGCATACTTCACTTTTCAGTCCTTCATATGAATAACAAAGTGGCATTAAGTTTAGTTAAGCATTCATCAAATGAAACCCAATGCATATAAACATTCATCTCTCGATTTCGTGTTAAATATGTGTCTGAAAGTATTCTATATTGAGTCGGTCACCCTTTAGTTCTTACTACTCAATACTATGCATGAAAGAGATCAAATTTCATTTAAACAATAAGGTATTCATCTACACAAACATTCAAACCAAGCAAGGAAAGGATACTTTACAGTCAGGGGAAGATCTCCTTAGATTGTCTTTTATAGGGAAAACTGAACTTGATGGAAGACTACTCACCCATTTCCATTAATTGCACAACTAAATTCATAAATGAAGAGAGCTTAGAAGAAGAATAAAAATGGCAGAGAGAAAAAAGAGAAATTGAAACTTGAATAGTAATAGATAGATAAAGTTATGGCGGAAAAAAAAAGAGCCTAAGGGATATACCTTAGCTTTCCCGCCAAAAGGCACATGGCTCCAAAAAGGTCTCAAAAGCCAAGGCCATTTCAAGCCACAATAAAAATATCTTAATTAATTGTACTTTACAAAATAAAATAATGTCCACTTAATAATCAAAGGGCAACTAGAGATAAAGTAACCAAACTAAATTACTCTAAGAGTCAAACTATATTTTCTTCCCAACCACAGCAAATTCTCTCTCCTGGTGATGTCAACAGTAATCTTCTTCTCCTAGCGCAGCCCTTCTTTTCTCGCTTTCTTGCCTTTTTCCATCTTCGCCTAGGAGACCTCCTTCTCCAATAGAAAACTTGAAATACATGATAGTCTTCATAAAATCTGCTCATTCACATTTAGATTCAACCCGATTATTCCTAGCTTTTGATGTTATATTTACTACCTATCACATGTATCCTAACCATTCAAAATTCTTAATCAACTGTCACATTAAAAATTAAAATTAGAAGAAAACAAAAAATAAAAATTAATCTCTCTAATTAATTTATCCTCCAATAAGTTCATGAATCAAATCTAATTAATCTTACTCAAGATCTAATTTTCACCCAAATCAGCAAGATCTCAAACGTCATAAAACATCTTAAGCTGGCTACAATCGTACGACGCAAGTCCAACACGCATCTCCACTGTCGTAGCATCCGTCACTAGTCGGAGCTTCCCCATCGACACATTACACTTTCCTTCAAACTCCCCAAGTATCGTCATAGCTTTATTGCTTTAGCCCATCTCCATAGGCTTTGCATCTTATACTTCACCATCAAAGGTGTTAAAAAGCCCAGTGGCTCGCAAACAGTTCGACATTCAGCTCGGTCAGAGTCCAACTCGATAGAGCTCGACCCGAGTTCGAGATCGGCTCGAGATATTAATGAACCAAGCCAAACTTTATAAGGTTCAGCTCGAATACTCGCAAACATGTTTGTATATTTTTTCTACTTGGTATATATAATATTATCAATGTTTTAATAAATGTTCTGACTAGTTGTAATATTAAAATTAATAAGTTATTATTAAGTTTCGTAACTAGTTGAAATTTTTAATTTTAAAATTAATAGAAAAATTTAATGTATTTAGAAAAGGAATGTAAAAATAGTAGGGCAGAAACTAGAAAGGCACTTATAAGGGTGGCAAAATTAAGACTGGTAATTTTTAAAAAGGATCTCACGTAGTTGTTGGAACTTTAAGTAAATTAAATGCATTATTTATCGTTCAACATCATTCCTTTCTTCCTTTTCCAATTCTGTTCTCCGCCATTCTTTTTAGCAGCATTGGGTGGGGCACGTCTCATTTTTGTGGAATTTCTTAAAGTTTTCCTGGGAATAGTTTGGCGTTGTTACACCACTAGACTCCTCCTTGTCATTAGGGATGCAACGGGCCGGATCCGAACTAGATCTAGCTTGGACCCGATCCATAATTTTAGGATCCAGATCCAACCTCACAGATTCGGATTCATAAACAGGTCCAAAACGGATCCATATAATTAATATCAAATTCTTAATTTTTGTTTCCATAACTTGTTTCAAATAGTTTACATGATCATTTACTTATGTTTGTGCAATTGGACTAGGTGCTAAAAGATCTATAATGGCAATACCAAAGCAATTATCAAAACTTAATATTTATTAGTTTTCTTTTCCAGCAGTAACAAAAGCAAACCAGACTTAGTTAGAAGAAACAATTAAAGTTTGGAACCAACACAGAGTTTACATACCAAAACTTAATATTTATTAGTTTTCTTTTCTAGCATAAACAAATGCACATAACTAAAATTTCAGAAGAAATCAATTGGAGAAAACAAACAAATCAAGAAGGAACTCAGAGAGAACTAATCAAGCAGACCGAACTAACTCAGAGTAGCCTTACTTATTAGCAAAATATGTAAATGGTAAGATAGATTAATCAATATAAACAAACAAAAACTCTCAAAATTCAATTAATGAAAAAAAATTCGTTAAACATCAGTAATTTCGTATCCAAAAATCATTCCTAGACCTTAGTGTTGCATTCATATGCATATATAACCTCCAATTAGAAATATAATACAGGGAAAACAATTACTCAGAGGACCAAACAAAGTACCAACTTGGATGCAATTACTAATTTGATAAAAATTTTCACAAATTTGCCAGCGCCCGGCTCATATCAATTTTAATTGATTTATTTGTTAATTAAAATTTCTATAGTATTAAAGCCTACAATCAGGCCATAGAAAACAAGGAAAAGTGATCTCGGGTATCAATTCATTCATCCATTATCAAAATCAACTAAAGAAGAATAAAACAAAAGCGAACTAACCTCTTGAGTCCTAACTTGTTTGAAGCCGAGAGTAGGGGTGCGCATTCGATCAAAACCAAACCGAACAGAACCGAACCAAATTAACCGACCACTATATAAGGAATATATTGTTAACCAAACCAAACCAAATAAGAATCAAAACCGAATTAACCAAATCGAAATAAATTATTCGGTTTAGTTAAAAACCGAACCAAATTGAAATTTTAAATTAATTAACAAAAATTTCAAATTTTAACACTTAAAATACAAAATGCACATCCAATATAAGTATTATAGTAGATTAAATGATTTAGTAAAGACACATAAATGAATAAGAGTGCATTTTTAGAAGAGGAATAAAGGTATGATATAAAAATAAAATTTTATTACGTGTTTATATATATTTCGGTTCGGTTCGGTTATTACAGTTTTTCTATACAAAAACCGAACCGAATAACCGAAATATTGACATTTTGCAAACCGAACCAAACCGAATTTTTAAAAGAACCAAACCAAATTAATATTTCGGTTTGGTTCGATTTGGTAATTCGGTTACCAAACCATTTGCACACCCCTAGCCGAGAGTGAGGGAGACAACGGGTTGAACAAGAATATTGCTAAGAACAAGTATAGAGAAGAGAACTTTAGAGAACATGTTTGGAGAACAATATGTCGATTATGGAGAAGAGGAGGTTAAATATGGGATTATTCAGATGGAGGAGGAGCTGAATAGATTTAGGGTTTTTAATTTATATGTATATATATGTAGGGGTCCGGATCTGGATTTGGGTCCTATCCTAAAATCCGATATCGAATCCGGATCCGTTTTCTTGAACCCAGACCCGACGAATTTATATAATTAAGATCCATATCCTATAAAATAGATGTGGATCTACGGATCTGGGCTAGGTCTAGGATTCGTTGCCATCGTATCCAGTCAAGAATTTAACCCCAGTAAACGAACCTCGTTTAGGCTCGTAAACTCGTGAGTTCGAGTTGAGCTTTTCACGAACTTGAGCCAAGCAAAAGTATTATAAGGTTAACGAGCTTCGAACCGAGCCCGATCATTTTCACTCACTCACGAGCCGAACTCAATCTTGTTCGATCTCGGTTCGGCTCGTTAACACCCCTCTCCACCAAACCCGCTGCTGCACAAATTGCAGCCGTGCACACCTACGCCTCACAAACCGTCACATTTTTCATCAAAAAACAAAAAAGTAACTGTAGCCATTAATGCGGTCTCGGTTTGCAGGTTCTATTTTCAATTTTTTTTTTTTTTTTTTTTTTTGGTTTTTCCTTTTTTTTAATTATAATGACAATACGAGGAGCAAATCTAGGAAAAGCAAATCAATTCATTTGAATAAAAATCACGCCAAAAAACTGTATCATCTTCTTTTCTGATACTCTACCTCCATTTTACCCTAAAACCCCCCTTTTAATTTTTCCATCCAAATTCAAATAATGTCACCCACAATTCTATTTGCTCTATGGTTGAAATCCTTATCCAATCACTCGACTACAAAACATCGACTACAAAACACCAGCGATGACCGAGAAAACAAGATGTTGAAGGTGGGGCTATTAAGGTTGTGACCATTAATGGCATCTAATTTGGATTTTGTTAGGGTTTATTAGTTTAGAAAGAAAGTGAAGAGAGGTTGACCGAATATTTTTTATCAAATTTGATCCTTACAAAAATACCCCTTACCACCTCAGTTAATTTAATTGTGTTAGTAAAGCAAATTTATTTTGAAAAAACTGTGAAACCACATGGAGGTTTTTGAAGTTTACCCTACTTAAATTGAATATTTTCAACCACCAAGCCAAGCAATGGCTTGGCCACCACATTCCAAATGGATTGTGAATTCGGTAAAATGTCCAAAAAAATAAAGTATTAATGATAATAACTTCAGACATGAAAATCAAGTTGCATTTGCAGGAAGAATACTTTGATTGCCTGTAGAGAATTTGTACCTAACAATGATGAATATACAATACAACATTCAATTTGGGGGACACAATGACAAGATTCAGTTATCAGGTTGTGTACAGCACTGTACAACCAGATGATTAGCTCCGGAAGCTGCCACCTGCATTTAATACATTTTCAACGAAAATACATAAATACTCTGAATGACATTACAATAATTCAAATTTTCCAATATTTAACAATGGTATGCTTTAAGTGCATCAATCCTGCCATGCATAATGCCCAAAAAAAGTTCTTGAGATTTCTGAACTTCCTATAGCCAAAGATCCATATAGCCGACCCATCTAATGTGTGATTAAGGCTTGATAATTGATTGATTGATTTTTCGTGAACTCCCCCCACAGAAAGATTTCTGTTTATAATAGTTCTGTATAGGCATTTCTTAGTCATGCGGAGGTGCCGATTTGGCTTCACTCACCCGAAGTTATTAACAGGTACTTAGTTACAATTTTAATAATCAGAACAGCAGTAAGCTATGCAGAGAAAACAAGGATGTGATAGCTGTGTAAAACATGTACCTAAGAAGCAGTAAATGAATTACCTCACTGATTTTTCCATGAAGTCCATTTTAATGCCGAATATTGAAGTTAGGCAGCTGAAGTAAGAGAAAGAAGAGTAAATCTACTGTGTTGCAGAGCCTTCAAGTCCTCAGTAATGATGAGCTACAATGCACTAAAAAGTGCAAGAAAATCATCAGCTGGCTCTTCATCTTGCTTGATAATCTGTTGAATTAATTATTCACAGTTTATAAGATAAACAATACTGTTTTAAATCAAATTTTAACTACTAAATCAATTGAACTTATGTGTTCATGAACATTATCAGAAATTCATTACTGCTTATGCATTTCCTTCCTTCATGAACGAACATAATAACTACCCAAGAAATTTTTACGCATGTACCCAAGATCAAGGATAGTAGGTAACCAAGTAAAATCACAATAAGGTAACAAGATCTAGGGGTACACCATAAGAAAATAAAAAACAACTAAATTGGGTGAGCTATAAAAAGATTCTCCTATACAATCATTCATGTTCATTGTAAAATCTTCTAAAATTCTAATATTAACAGGACATTATCAAAAACTTTCATCCAAGTTAGTCCCAGCCCATTTCTCTATTCATCGTAAGAACTATATCAATTTTTGCACATCTGCCATTCAAGTTTGCTCCAAAAATGAGAAGGCTAGGAATTTTCAGCACAATCTTTATTGATCTTTTTAGTCCAAAAGATATAATTCTCAAAAACTGGAATTTTCTTTTTATCTATTACTAATGATGGAACTACAAAAGTACAAAACCATGAAGACTGCAAGAAAGTACGATATTTGATTCCTCGTGGATTTCAGCACAACTGCATAACCACTTGGAAAGCGCATTGAATTATTTCACTCAAGTCTTAGAGGGACATCAAGATATCTAAATTCATATTCATGAAATATTCCCTATACATGCATATCCACATTATCCTAACTCTAAATTCATCGTTTTGGTTTATACTCACTGCTAAGCATATCCACATATTATCCTCACTCTAAAGCATCCAGTCTCATAAAAAGGGGTCAAATATGTTTACTCTCTCTGCAGCTCAATAGGAGTTTTCACCTGGAAGACAATTAATCCTAATTCTGTATAAAACATTTATTAGAACAAAAATACAGATACCATTTCCCCTGAAAAAAGATTTAGAAACTCACAGCTTCACCTGAGGTGTCTCAGTTTCCCGAATTGCTAGCAACCATTCAAATTAATTTGATAAAAATGAACAGCTAAAGAAAACAAGTTCAAAGCAGGGAATAATTTGCAGCACATAATTTAACACATAGGATAGGCACACACATACGCATAAATAGATGTAGTACGTGATTACTTCTTCCACGATACAAAAATGCAAAAAATTATAAAGGAGAGGCACATACCCTAATAGGAGTATCCTTCGGAAGACCCATCCGAGTTAAAACATGACAACCAGCTTGATTCCAGTCAACATTAGTTCCCTTCATCAATCCATTGCTAAAAAGCAAGCCCTTATCATAAGATCTTCCCACCCAAATAAATAGTTTCCTATTCTCATCCCTGTGTGAGCTTGTGCTTGGTGCTAAAATTATAAAAGCAGCCTTTGAATCTAAGCAACCCCAACCAAAAGTTGCAACTTTTTCCAAACTGGGCCACTGGTATACTAGAGGTAGCTTTATGTTACTCTGATATAAAACATCTTCATCCTTTTCATCTGGGGTGGAACATCTTGAGCTCTGCTCCAAAAGACAATTTCTGCTAAGTCCACACTTATTTACAAAGGCTTCTTCTTCATCACATAAATCAGCACTAACAACCCTATCTGGAGTTATATTCAACAGGAACTGTTTAGGTGAATCATTTCCTTTGATAACATCATTCTTGGACTCTAAGACAATTTCTAAGGCACCTGAATTACACCACGAAAAATTCTCATTCTTTAGTTTGGTAACATCTTCCTGTGAGGCAAGTGAACTAAGAGGACTATTAGACACCCTGGTGTTCTCATTCAACATGGGCAGCTTCAGGGACTTAGATGAGCTACCCCTGCGCTCTGCAAGTGAGGGTGAAGATCTTTTAGATGTTGAGGTAGTTGTATTTGAAATGTTACTGACAACATGAAAGCCAGGAGCATTAGATAGAGTTTGAGAAGGATCCCTAGGTGAATGAAGAGACAAGTTAGAGAGGTTATACAATGTTGAAGATAAAGGGGCAGAACCTGAAGCTGCTGATGGAGAATCCACAGATGATTCTGAAAAGCATTTAGAACTAGAACTAGAATCAGAAGAGACTGAATCTGGCGAGAGATAAGGAGGAGAAGAAGAAGATGATGATGGCGGTGAGGAGTGCACAATCATCATGGAATCTGAATAAACTCGGGAAAGGAATATTTTTGGAGCCGAGACAATCTCCTTCACATCACAAGGAGGAAACTTTCTCCTCAGCATACTCCAACTGCTTTCTCTGGCAGGAAGACAGGTTTCATGTTCATTCTCTGATGATGCAAATGGAGGCACAAAACCTCCTTTGATAGCTTTCTGGAAAATCTCAAAATCAACATTGTAAGCATCGACTTTTCTCTCACCAGCAGCACAAGTTCTAAATACTGCTCCTCCATTACCCACACCATTCCCAGATTTATCCATCATAGGTAGATAATTTGAAAAGGCATCCCAAAAATAAACTGGTTCTTCCCCTTCTCTGATTACAAATATCGGCCCTTGAACTTTCTCATAACGAACAATCTGACATACAGCTCCTCGAGCATCCCGTTCCATGATGGCCTCACAGCTTTTACCAATCCAGATATTTATTGCAGAAGGAATGTGAATAATAAAAGCACCTCTAGAATCAAGAGCAGATGGCGATGGATCATTCAACATTCGCGGAACAAGATGCAAGGGGTCATAAGGTGAGTGTGGAGCAACTCTGTACATCCTTAACAATGAACTAGGACTAAGAGGGATTGCATGAACCCTCTTTTGGCACTGTAATAACTGGCAAGCAAAACCCATATTAGGGTCTGCAATCCCTCTGGCTGCCTTAACGTATTGAAAGGCATCATCAAAACTCTGACCTTCTCTCCACATGAGGTAAGCTATCACCAGTGAAGTGGACCGAGAAACCCCTTGGCAACAATGAACAAAAACCCTCCCACCCTGTTCCCTAACATCCTCAAAGTAATCAAAAACATCATACAAAATACTTGTAATATCTTCAGAAGGACTATCCTGCAACCACAAGGTTCTATAAACAAAATCTGCCTTGAAATATTCAGGACAAACAAAACCCACGCAGTTCAGTACATGTGTAATCCCATTATGTTTTAAGATTTCCCTATCTCTGGCAACTGCATCCCCGCCAAGATACACATGATCTGCTACCTTAGAACATTCTTTATCAAAGAAAGCAATCCTGTCTCTTTTCACTAAACCAGCATTCTTGTCTGGGTTTCTTTGAATAGAAGATAAATCAAGTTTCAATCTCTCACCACTCTTGTTCCCACTAGGGGTGGTAGGCTGAGGCCACTCGCCTACATCATCAGAACCCGCTTTGGGCCACTCATCTAAACTTCTACGAGCAATTGCCAAGGGTTGCAAGGGCGGCAAAGATGATCTTGCTTTGAAATTTTGTTGTGACCGTGGGGTTAATGGAGGAGGAGGGTACTTACGGAGTTGCCCAATATTTCCATTGGCAATAGCATTAGCATTTGGATCTATGAGACAGCCTTTCTCATCAGATTCTGGATTTTGAAGGGCAGTCCTAGAAGAGGACCAGGAAGCGGAACGCCAAAACATTTTGCGAGACCCAGCAGCCGTGGGAAGCTGGGGCGGAGCCAGAGGATTCCCATCCTCCTTCCCCACCATGCCCAATCCCCTTTAGCAAGAGAAACTCCTCAGATATGATCCAAAACTACAAATCAGTTTCCAATTACGTTGAATTTGAGAACAAAACAGAACCGCTTAACTAGAATTCAGAAACGAGAGCTCAAACCAGATCAAATTTCGTCCAACCCTAAAAAGCATCTGTGCGAGCACAAATTAGCAGCAAATCAAGCAAATATGCATCAAGTAAACTCATGAAACTAATTAGCAAAATCAAATTAACATTAATAAAACAATTTATACATGAGATTTCAGAAACCACAATATACAACTTACAAGGATACCAATAAAAACGAACCTGGTCAAAATTGTGAAGTAGAGTTGAAAAAGAAGCACAGAAATCATATCTTAGGGTTTCTCATCGTATGTTCACCGCTTGTGAGACAGAATTGAATAAAAAGAGGAAGAGGTCAAATTTGAAACATAGAGTGAAGGAGAAGAAAGTGAATCGCCGAGAGATAGAAAGGAAGAAGGAGAAGGAAAGGGCGAAGTAGGAGAGTGTAAAGGAAGTAGCAGTGATTTTCACTTGTTTTCAATTGACAGAGAGATATAAACATTAACATTGTTTTATCCCAATATTTATACAGATCTTACATCATCTTCGCATTACAATCTTTTATTTTTTTTTTCCATTTATGGCTACTAATTTATTTTTATTTTTTTATATAATAATGGTTACTGATTAATTACAAGTTATATTCCAAAAGACATCAATTTAATGTCGCATAAAATAGCATCAAACATGTAAAACTAGTTATTGGTATATCTATTAGTAAAATAATAATTTTAAGTGAGTTGTAATATTATGGTTTAAAAAATAAATGTCGCATAATTATTATGTTAAATATTGTGTGTATTCTTTTGTTTTATTTTTTTTTTATTTGTTTGTTTGGTAGAGTATTTCTTAATTTTTGCATGAAGTTAATAATTAATATTCAAAACACAACACAACAAAAGAATGTATATGCTAATCATGATTATGAACCATATTATGCATTAGCCATAATTATTAAATTAACTTACATGGTAAAATTCAATCAACATGGTTTTGGCATGTTATGATATTTTGTTATTTCATATAATAGAATGGTAAAATGGATCAACACCCGCTTAAAATTGGTTTAAAAAATCGAATGACACCCTCAACTTTCAAAATGACCAGTTAGCCCCCTTAACTTGGTAAAAAGGATCAGTTACTTCCCTTAACTTGACAAAAATGCACCAGTTTGCCCTTCAAAGCCACGTGTCAACTTTTGGTTGGAGAGAGAAGAATCAGAAAAATAACATATTTGAAAAGTCAAACCAACCATATTTTGACACGTGACGTTAAAGGGGCTAAATGGTGCATTTTTACCAAGTTAAGAGTATTAACTGATCCTTTTTACCAAGTTAAGGTGGGTAATTGATTCTTTTAAAAGTTGAGGGTGATATCTGATTTTCTGAGCCAAAGTTAAAGGTTGTTGATGTATACCGGCCTAATTACAGAAAGTGTATCTATTACTCATTAACTCATAATTAAGTTCACATTTGGATTTAGAAGCTTTATTGACTTGAGATTTTAATTTATTTAAAAGCATTTACTTGCTTTCCCAATTTTTATCCTATTATTAATACTCAATTTTGATTTTCTTTTGTTTTCATAATTGTATGAACATCGTATTTTCCAGTCCAAGCCATAATTATGTTCAATGAAATAAGGCATTGATAATTGCTACATTATTATAAATTCAATAGTCATGCAATAACTATTTCTTACTAAATGTTTTTGTATAAACTTACATCTCTATTTTGTTATTTTGTTATTGACAAATTCAAATTGATAATAACAAAATAAGGAAACAACAGGTAAAACTTAACCATCTAATAAAAATTTTTTGTTTATAAGATGAATGTAACTTGTAAAAAAAATGAAAATTGATAACTATTGTGTATAGGCTCAGTTTGGTCCAGTCTATTTCTGTCGAACTTATATAAACAACTTATTTTTTTAGCTATTTTTGGAAATGGTTACTTGAAAATAAATTAAGCATCAATGATCATTAGTATTTCTCTCTTCATTCTTTCATTCATCAATTTTTTTCAACTTCCAGTTCCTCTGATTTAACCTCCTCATTAATGAAAATATGATTCTCTAAAATTGAATTTTGGTAAAGATTCAAAATTCAACTAATCTTAACAATTGTATTAAATTTAAATGGTAGAAATTTAGTGCATAATGAACCTTAAAAAATTTAAAATTAAATTTCAAACATTTATTTAAAATATATCTTAACTTTAAAAATCCAATTTCCCATTAGTCATAATCATATAAATTAAGAATGTGGTCGTTATAAAAGCTAGACGTAATCATCACATTCATTTAAAAAGAGTTACAAATTTATATGTCTAGAATTGTATTTATTTACCATTTTCATTATTTAAAAAAAATAATGAGTCCCTAACTCAATTAAAAACTCAACTAAAGTATGCAGGAAAATATACTTGTACGGCGGATGCGAGAACCTTAAGGGTCTGTTTGGTTTTAGAAAACTATCTTCATTTTCCATTTTCAGTTTTCTTTTCATTTTCAATTTTTCAATTTTTCAATTTTCTAAATAGAAAATTGAAAAATAGAAAACGTGTTCATTTTTGTTTAGTAATCCAGTTTTTTTATTTTCTAAAAAAATTGAATAATATACTTTACTTGTTATAAACATTAGAAATGACAAAAAAAAGTATTACAATATAAATTAAAAATGACAAATATAAATTTAAAACTAAAAAAATGATAAAGTGAAAAATCTTTTAATTTAATTATAAATATAAGTTGATTCATGTGTATCTTGATATTGGTTTGAAAATAACAAATCTTACCTTTAGCACCTTTGAAACTTATCACATCGTACAATTTTTATGATAAATATGCTTCAAGTTTACCAAATTATAGTTTTATTTAATTTGTCTACATTTATGAAAACATCTTTATTTGATATTTAATTTTCATGTTTTAGTGATTTTTTTTTATCAAATTTTACAATTTTCGATTTCCTAAATGATGAATTGAAAATCGAAAGCATAAAGAAATATTCACATATAAAATAATTTTCAATATACAATTTTTTACTTTTTAAACAATAAATATTAATTAAAAAATATAAGGGAATCAAATCAAGTAGAATAAATATTAATAAAAAGTTAAATGTAAATTAGAAAAATGACTAAATAAATAAACTAAGAGTATATTAATAAAAATTATTCTTTGCTTATTTATTAACAATTGACTACATAACTATATATATTAGGAAAAAATAAATTAAATAATAGAGCATTGTGTTACTTACATAAAACTTGTATTTTATTCGGTTTAGAAAAATTTCACGAAACATCAAAAAGCTGTTTTTTGAGTTAAGGTATAAAATAGAAAATTCTGAAAAATGTTTTTCAATTTTCCAAACTGAAAAATTTTACAACCAAACAGCAAATTCCATTTTTCAGTTTTCCTTGAAAATTTTTCTGGAAAGTTGGTCTAGTTTTTCACAACCAAACAGACCCTAATTGTTGATGGAGATGGAAAGTTGAATGGATCAAATATTTACTTCTTTTTGTGCATGGGATCGAAGAATGTCGCAATAATACCATTTGCATGCAAAGTAAAGATTGTATCATGGCATATCAATTAACAATCGAGTTTTCACAAATTATGTAATACCAAAAGATCAAAATTGATGAATGTACAAGATTTCTCCATTTCATTAAGAAAATCCGGGAGAGAGAATATTTTACCATCAATTGAAATATAATCCGCTATAGAGGTTAGAAAGAATTTGAAATTGCGAATGTATGGAGAAAATATTTGCAACTAATTTTTCTATATTTTCAATTTAGTTCTCAGTATCATTAAGTATTCAATTTAGTTGATTTAATTAAATTGGATCGAACACTTCAACCCAATTGAACCGCTCACAAACTAATTGGATATTTCCAACAGTTATGATTAAGACTCGAATAAAATTATCTCAATGCAAAAAAAAAAATAT
>CATIWQ010008773.1:0-17888 GCA_949673415.1 Euphorbia schlechtendalii
ATTCAAAGCAGACGCAGGAATTGCAGGAATTGATGACTCCCATTAAAGAGTGGATACGGTTTGATCAACTTTAGCTTTCACTTGCATACCTTACAACTTTGCTTTGCTTTCTACTTATACTTTGTATTTTGAAGTTTATGATATGTCTATGTGTCATAATGCATATTTCATGTTAAGTCTTTCATGTTAATCAAGTTATATGCGTTGGCGTTAATTTTAAGAGTAGTTTCTGGGTTAACAATATCGTGTATAATCACTGGATCTATGATATAACGTTGTTTAGTGAGCCAACATATTTGGAATGGTAACTTGCTAAATGTGGCTATGTGAGAGCGACCCGTACTAAGCATAGTATTGATGTTCTCCAGGTTTATATGATAGTCTTAATTCATTTGCGCTAGATCTAGAAAAGTCATTTCACATGTTACTCTAAGGTGAATAATTGAACATGTGTGTGTGTTGAACCGAGTCTATTAGATTAGTTTAGTGAATCGTAACATCTTTGTTGAACTTGCATATTTTCTCTGCTATACTTGTTCGTAGTGAAAAATCTCTTTATTTAGAGTCTCTAATCTTTCATACCTATATTTACTCATATTTCATTCTAACCCTCCTATCCAAAAATATCAATACATATTATTTTCTTTATCCTCTTTCCCTATTTGATCTTTAGAACTAGTCCTTCCCTGTGGAATCGATATCTTTTAAAACTACATTTCAACTGTATACTTGCAGTTATCATCATTTTTCTATTTGATAAGAGGTATTGACAACACCTATACTTCACGTGAACAAGTTTTTTTGGCGCTATTGACATTTAGCCAAACTCTTCGCTTAAAAGTTATTAAACTTATTAGTAGAAAAATGGCAAACAGTGAAAACCTGCTTATTCTTTAACCTGCTGAAGTGAAGCATATCTTCTTCATTGGAATTACAATCTCTCCAGGTCCATCAATAAATGGAGAGATGTCCAAGCGTACAGCCTTCATGAGGGCGATGATCAAGTAACCATAATGGTAGATGGTAATAACCTTGGTCAAGTGATGAAGAATCAACATTGCCAATTTAGTTGCTTACCTTCTACCATATGGTAGACTACACACCTCTAAAAATATGTGCAGCTCTCCAGAGACCCAATCTTGAGCAAAATCAATTTCACGAGCAGCTCATGACAAGCTCTCACCTCCCAGCTCATCCCTGATACTACTGTCTCTCCAGATCCATAATCAGCAAGGACCTCCTAATCGTGTGAGATAGTGACCTTCTCTTCATCTCCAGTTCTTCTAAGCTTGGCACCTTTCAATGGCATATTGAGAAGACTAGCCACCAATTCTGCACAAATTAGGTATGAGATGATGTTGTATTCCACCAAGGGAACATCATCGTAGCCTTGAATTTTGTAGAGACTCTGGTAGAAGCCTGTGATCCAGCTTTTGATGGCAGGTCCTTCAAGCAGTAGGAATTGACTAAGGCTTTGATGCTTGATCATCCTGTGCATGAATTTATTAAGAAGAAGGTTGTCATAGTTGACTACAAATACAGGACCAAAGTCTAGATTTTCAGGCTAATCTACTTTGGTAAAACAGTTCCATGGAGGAGCACGATCTTCTGCATCGTGCCGTCGTTGTGAACATACATCTTCTTCCTGAATTCTCCTTGAAGCTTAAGGGAAATTTTTATATTTGCCATTTCAGATGAAAGAGTGACATTGAAAGATGAGAGAAAATTAGGGTTCTTTTTGTAGAAATGATTGGGATTTCGAATTGCAAGTAACCTCTCTCTTCATCAAACTGCAACTTTTATAGAACTCTTCATCTTGATAATGATATGTGGCGCTCTCACACCACATGATGAAAAATGAATGTTGAGACTAACAAGGATTCAATCGACATAGTAAAATGATGAGTTTTGATTTCAAACGGTTCCAATTTAAATATGTCCTTCGAATAAAGTGGTTTTTGAGTTTTAACCACGAAACTGAATCTCATATAGTTACTTTAAAATACAAACGGGGTTAAATAATTGTTATCTTGTTCGGTTGAGTTGAGACTTGATTTTCAACACTTAGCCAAATTTCTTGATTTTTATTCATATGGGGTTTGCCATTCTTATAAGCTATCTTAGAACATTAAACTACTCCTTGGCCAAATGTTTGGTGAATATATCAGCTCATTGTTCTTCCGAGATCCCTTATGAAGTGATGTCTTATATTGGCATGTTTCATCCTACCATGTTGAATTGGATTCTTTGATAGATCAATTGCACTTTTTTTTATCACACATAACTTCAAGGCATTTTGACTTTATATCATAATCCTCCAGTTACGGCTTAATCCATAGCAGTTGTGCTAAACAGCTTCCTGCCGCTATGTACTCAGCTTCAGCTGTACTTAGTGCAATAGAAGTTTGCTCCTTGCTATACCATGAGACAAGGCATTCTCCAAGGAAATGGCATCCTCCTATGGTGCTTTTTCTATCGAGCTTGTCTCTGCCATAGTCAGCATCTGTGAATCCTCTAAGAGTGAAATCTGAGCTATTAGGATACCACAAGCATGCATCAAGAGAACCTTTCAAATACTGGATTTTCATATTGAGTTACTCCTTCTTCATCAGATGAATGTCTATCTACATTGTTAGTTTCATCGAAATCTACATGCATAGACTCCTCTAATAGGACGGTTCTCTTAACATATATTCTATATGCATTGTTGTTAGTTTAGTAACCAAGAAAGATACCTTCATCAGCCTTTGGATTAAACTTTCCAAGATTCTCCTTCATGTTAAGAATGAAGCACCTACAATTAAATGATATGAGATGACCAATCTAAGGCTTGCGCCCTCGCCAAAGCTCATAGGGTACCTTCTCAAGAATTGTTCGAATTAGAACATGATTCAAGATATAATAGGCTGTGTTAATAACTTCTCCCTAAAACTACTTTGGTAGACTGTTATCACTCCCAACATGAATCGAGCCATTTCAACTATGATTTTGTTCTTCCTTTCTACAACCTCATTTCATTGAGCAGTATAAGGAGCATAAAAATTATAGTCAATACCATGTGCTGAACAAGATTCTTCAAAATGAAAGTTCTCAAATTCACGTCCATGATCACTTTGGATTCTACTGATTTTAGTTCCTAGTTCATTCATTATCCGATTATTGAGTTTAATAAAAGACTCAAAGGTTTCATCTTTGCTACTTAGCAAGACTACCCAAGTGAATCTCATGGAGTCATCCACAACCACCAATGAAAATCTTTTTCCGCCCATGCTCATAGGTTGAATAAGACCAAATAGATCTAGGTGGAGGAGCTCCAAAGGTCTCTTAGATACTACATTGTTTATTAATCTAAATGAATTTTTTTAACTTACTTACCCAGATGGCAAGCTGAGCAAAGCCCATCTTTCTCAAAGCTGATTCTAGGTAAACCTAAAACTAGTTATTCTTTGACTAGTTTGGATAAGATGTTCATATTTATATGATCCAAACTTCTGTGCCAAAGCCACAAATTCTCCTCCTTGGATACAAGACAAACATTAGTGGAGGACGGGGATAAATCAATCATGTATATATTATTAATTCTAGGAGCAAAGAGTGTAGTTGAGTCAGTCTTACAGTCAATAACTGAGTAACCTGTTGAGTTAAATGTAACCTTCTTGCCCTTATCACACAGCTAGGCTACACTAAGCAAGTTGAATTTGAGTCCTTTGACCAGAGAAACCTCTTCAATTAAAGGAGAAACATCGACGGTGCCACATCCTACAATCTTCCCTTTTTGGTTATCTCCAAAACTTCCATTTCTTTTACACTCTAATAAGATGAACTAGCTTTCATCTCCTGTTATATTCCTAGAGCATCCGCTATCCAAATACTACATTCCAGTGTCATCAACGGATCTTAGGCTCACCTGTAAAGCAGTTACGTATTCTTAGGTACCCATGCCTTTAATTTGGGTCCTCCTTTGTTAGAAATGCTTAGATTAGACCAGTCGTACTCATCATAATAACCATTTTTATACCTACAGAGAACTGTATCATGTCCAGCTTCACCATAAAACCCACACACTAGTTTTTTTTTTGCTAGATCGCTTTCTTCTTTTTAGACAAACTCTTCCACTTAGAATTATGATTTTGGTTACTCGAAGATGGATTGTTGGCTGGAGGAGGAACCCGTTTCTCCTTTAAAGCTATTATCTCAGCAGTCAACTCATCTAACTACTTAGTGAGCATGCTATTTTGACATTCATGATATTCTGCTTTTTCTTGAAGAAAGTAGATATCAAGAGATAAGGAAGCAATCGTGTCTTCCTGATCTTCACTTCTCCTCACTAGCTTTTTGATGTTTTTAACCAACTTATTAGTAAGCTTCATTACATCAAAGAATACCTGAGAGAATTCTTCTATTCACAAAGGGATTTTAGAATGTACCTCAGCTTGTGAGTTCTTCCCTTTATTACGCTCAGCTTCACAATCAATAGTGGATGAATTGCTTTTGGAAGTAGATGTTGAGCTCTCGCCCCTTTCATTCTCTATCACCATTAAGCAAAGGTTGGCAAAATCTGTAGTTTCTTCATCTGAAGATGAAGATTCCTCATAATCGCTCCAGGTGGCAGCAAGTGCCTCATTTTTCTTGGCTAACCTCTTCTTATATCTGTCCTTCTTGGTCTTTTGGATAGGATGATTGAATATGGCCTTTTTCTTCATATCCAAAGCATTTGATATCTTTGTTGTGCTCCTTCCTTAATCCTTCCTAAACTCCACGCTAGGGTTGGGTAGCCTTGGTTTTGATGGTGAATTTCTTCTTAGGGAATTTCCCATCCTTCTTCAAGAAGCGCTTGAATCAACTTGTCAAAAGTTCCATATGCTCATCTGAATCAGTACAGGTGGATTCATTTAATGAGTCAGCTTTCAAGATAATGGCTCTGCTCTCTTTCTCCTTACTTTTACTCCTTTTGGAGTTATCAGTATATTTCCTCAAAGACATTCCTAAGTCACCAAGGTGCCTATGAGCTCATTATAGCTATAGGTCTTCAATTTTTGAGCCTCCTCGATTGCGTTCTTATTAGCATCCCACTCAAGAGTGAGTGTGCTAAGAACCTTCTTCACCATATCTTCTTCGATGAACTCCGTGCCTAACCATTTTGAGTTCATTAATGATGTTAATGAACTAAGTATTCATGGATTGATTACCATCGTTGGCTCCCATCTAGAACATCTCATACTCTCTCAGCATAAGATTGATCTTCGAATCCTTGACCTTATCAGTCCCCTTATAGGTGATCCCCAACTTTCTCCATATCTCTTGCGTTGTCTCGCATCCTGACACCTTGTTAAATTCTGAAAGATCTAGCGCACAATATAAGAAGTTGATGGATTCTGCATTCTTTTTGAGAAGCCTTAGGTAAGCATCATCGTAATCTTCTAGATCTACTAGGACATGTTCCCCATTCCATACCATTGTAGGAATTCTGAGGCCAAGCTCTATAGCGAGCCATGCTTGCATGCTCTGTGACTGAATAAAGTTTTCATACGGTTTTCCCAAAACATATCATGATTACCATCAAATAGTGGAGGCTTGGTTACAGACATTCCTTCCTTGAGGAGTGTAGTCTGTCTTGAGCTGGAGCTAAAGTTGTTATAAATCATTTAGGATCTTTAACTCAAATACGGTGAGTCTATAAGCTAAGCACTTACTATGATACCACTTGTTGGTTCGATACAACTTAATTAACACAACAGAGGGGGAGTGAATGCGGTTACTTAGTTTTTTTTTAAGTTTATAAAAAAATATTTTCCAAGTTCAGTTTTTAGATAGGTGCTGAGTAACTCGTGCTGATTGCTGGTCTAAAAACTATAAACTACTCAGCTTCGTTGACTTGGTTTATCTTCAATCACTGCTGAGTACTTTACTTAACTTGGATTGGTTTTTCAAGCTAGATGATGAAAACAGAGAGAATGATGAATAAGAAAGACACTATAAAGACAAGTGATAACAATAAAAAATTTTAACACCTGAGATTTATCCTGGTTCGACCACAAGCCTACTATGAGTGGATGACATAGAATCGATGGGCCGAGAGTGTGCTAAGAATGAGAGGCGCGGTCCAACGTGGTATTTAAGTGAAAACAAAATGTACCGGGTCAGGGATCCGGAAGGATTGATAGAGAAAGTGGGAAACATTTTAGATTGGTCAAACCCGAATCCACCATCTCTTAGTCTAGAGT
The DNA here is from genome assembly GCA_949673415.1 of Euphorbia schlechtendalii. NCBI lineage: Eukaryota > Viridiplantae > Streptophyta > Magnoliopsida > Malpighiales > Euphorbiaceae > Euphorbia > Euphorbia schlechtendalii. The sequence goes on from CATIWQ010008773.1 coordinate 6,225, forward strand.
CACCACCTGGATTAGCTCTTCCAGGAATTAGAGTCCCGTGAGGCTTAACATCCGGGGGACGGCCCACTAAGACATAGAGATTCAAGTTCGGGATAAGTGACTTATTTCTTATTGGATCACATTTATTACATCTACAAAAAAATCGTATTTCTTAATTGTGCATATTCGCACTTATGTCATTTTCGAGTTATAATGTGTGATTTAACACGCATGCGGAAAGTAATAAAACCATACATAAAGAAATAAATAAATGCGAGAAAGTAAAGATTAAAATTACATAACCTCGGGGGATGCAACCGCCCGCCTAATCTATTAATTATAATTCCCAAAAAATAATTGAAATTATGATACCCGAAGGAAAATAAAACCTAGGCATACATCTAACCTGAATCCACAACTATTAACAAATGGTATATAGTACAACATGAATATTTACATGTATGCTCAAATTGATTTTGGCGAGGCTAGTGTGGAATAATTAAAATATCGATGATTGAAAATTTCTTACTTAAAAATAAAACGATTCATTTTATTTACAAATATATTGGTCATTTTTATTTAGTGAAATTGATTGCATGGCAAAATGTGAGGTCTGTTATCCGGGAATAATTATTATTCCTTTCGTGGGGGTATTCTAACATGTATTCATACATAGAAAAGAAGAAGAAATATTACATTGGTATTTACGTAATGGAATAAATCAAAATTATTCCTAGTCCGTCACTAAGAATAAATTGAAACATCAAAAGAAACACGAGATAGAGCAATTCTAGGAACTCATAGGCTTACCCTTTCGGCGTGAATCCACTTCGACGTATCCATATGATCCCCGAGAGCGTTCCGCGTTTTTTTTGTTTGATTTGTGTAGAAAATAAAAGTTTATTTATCCTAAAAATAATCAGACTCGAACTCTAAACTTCTTTTAGGTCTGAGAATATTTGAGGTTTTTTGAAGAAAAGAAGACGAGAAGAAATTGGTTTGAAAATCATAAAGTTTGGAATCTTAACATGCTTTGGATCCAAATATCTTTGGAGGATTTAAAAGAAAATATTTTTTGTAAAATTTCCCAGGTCGTTCTCTTGAAAAAATCGATTTTTTTCTTAAAATTTCGGGTCCTTAATATTGAAAATTCCCCCGATATTTATAGGGGAAAATCCGAAATTTCAAACAAATCCGGCGAGGGGGGACCCTCGCTGAAATTCTGGCGAGCCTTGCCAAAGTTCTAGCGAGGCTGGCCTTGCCAAACATCTAGCGAGACTAGTTTTCATGTTATCCTGATTTTTTTAAAATTTAATTTTTTTCCATTTTTTAAAAAAATATTTTCAGTAAATTAATTTACACCAAAATCTAATTTTTAAAATTTTTAAAAATAATTTAAGTCCTTAAAATAAATTGGCGACAAGGAATACCCCCATTTGAATATCATCGGACGGTTCAAAATTGTGTGATTCTAGGATTAAAATCCCAAAAAGCCGTCATCATTGAACGCGTGAGCTGGTAAAAAATCCCATGCTCACAACTACCCCTCATGTGATCATCACTGGATGTATAACCATTATGATCACACGAAATGGAGTGGAGTGATTAAGAATATACTTGACCGGTACGGCTGGTGATTTCTTTATCCCTGATCAGTGATGACGTGGGCCTTCCTTTCTAGCTCCGTGTCTTCACGGGATTGTCCATTTTTTTCTTCAGAATCCCTTAGTGCTCGATGCCCCTTACGAGCTGCTCGACCGTTTCTTTCTATGGCATCCTTTTAATAGTCGGTAATCATTTCTTTCTACGGTTGCGGTCATCATGTGCCCCTTCTAAGTTGACCTTCGGTTGGTTTTGAACTTTGAAATCGCTGGAGATAGGTTCCAGAATCCATTTTAAAGGTGATCCAATCATTTCTTTCTTCGGTTAGTGGGTGAGACTGTTTCTTTCTTCAATCATCGAGATAACCATTTCCTTCTTTGATTGTATTTTGAATTTCCTTAGTAGGATGTTGATTTGTTTCCTATGACAAATTAGAGAAGAAGTGTAATGTTAGTACATTTTATGATGAATGTTTTAATTATTTGATTGAGTTTATATGAAGCAAAAAAATTTTCCCCTTCAATCAAAAAATTAAAACATGAAGAATAAATGAGTTTAATGGAAATTTGGGGATGTCCTGAAAACTACTTCGTTGTTTTAGGATGCTTTTGTGATGTTGCAATGTTGACTTTAGGCCTGAGTGGGCCATCGTCTTTCTTGGTGTTCGTAGATTCCTCAAGTGGAGGTGGAGTTTCTAGTAAATGACATGATGCGCATGTAATGTATGCATGATTTTATGCATGGATAATATTTATCATGTAATGTATGTTCGTCTGTTGCAGGCGTTATGGGCCTCATTCATAGAAGAGCCTTCTCTTGTGATGGTGCATGGTTTCCCCTAGGATTTGTCTTGTTAGGGATTCCATGGATGACTTCCTCAGAGCGACGACCCTAGGTTCATTGATTCAGATTCGAATTTAGTGTTTTGATCTTGTGTGAGGAAGATCTAGATGAGTCATTGACCCCAAATTGTGTTGGCGATGATCGCTTGGGAGCTATTTGCCAGAAGTGTTGGAGCTATATGATGTCACATACCGTTCCGAGGAGGAGATGATGAATTTGATATTTCTTTGGTTCTAATTTTTACATAGACCATCCTTACGGGTTTTCTATCTATCGAACCTTGTCTTAGTTTTTGCCTGGATCACCCTTTTAGGTTTTCAATCTAGCAGACTCATTTTTTTCTTTTATGTATTATTATTTTTTTTATTTTTGGATGTTTACTTGCGATATTCTACCATTAGCATGCACGCAATCAAAATATGCATATGCATAAAGATTCAGCAAAAATGATAGTTCATTGATGAACTTAACATGGGTATAAATGTTTCAAATGATTTGACTCTTGCCATTGATTAGCCCTTTCAGCTTTTCTAACCAATGTGGTTTTCTCGATGTCATAAGTTTTACCTGAACCGCCCTTTTCGGGTTTTCAACTCAATGGACTATTCTCTTTCTGTTTTGAAAAGAGGCCTTAATTTTTGCTCAACTAACAGAGTGTTAATTGGCAGGCTAATTTATTTTTTATTTGTACTGCTTATTATCGATTTATTTCTTTCACCTATGCGTGATAGCAATTGTGCCAGTCTTGGTTGATTTGACTGATTGATTGGTTATCATCCATGTCCACGACTTCAATTGTTATCTTGTTCAGCGTTTCTGATCGATTGGTTAGTACTAGTGCTGCTTTGCAAGCTTGAGGTAATTGTGATGATGAATCTTTATCATCAGCATTTCCTTTGGAGTTCAATTGTTCTGCAATGATAAGTGATATGTCAGGGATCAGATCCGATAGCTTGATTCATCAAGGGTGAATAATTTTTCGCTCAATGATGTTCCCTCCACAATGTAGTGATTGGCCCATAAGTGTTGGTGGGCCATGTGATGGAGTTGTTGACATGTTCAATAATCTGATTCCTTCTTTATGTCTTTGACATTACACCGGTTATTTGACTTCAATTTGCTTTGTTGACATTTTGGTCTTATCTAGCTTCGATCATTTTGCCTTTTACTTGATTAACTTAATAGTTAGTGGACGTTTCGTTCTTGGAGATCTTTCCATCGGTCTTATATCTTCATAGGATGAGGAAAATGATATCACGTGTTATCTAAGTACATGTGTTTATCTCTCACTCTCCCTCAAGAGTCAAATCATTTGAACTTATCACAATTGTAGAGAATCCATTTATACCCAAATTAATTTCATGACTTGATGTGTCACATGTGCTGAAAACAATATGTATATGTTTATGAGAATTCATGATGTCAATCAATAGAATATCAAGCGAGTAAACAAATTTCAATTTATTCGAAAATTCAAAAGCCTCGTGGGCAAAGTTGCTAAAAAGAACAAATTTATTATATCATCTTGCAGTTATCTTCCAGCACTAGCACCCCGCAGGTTTGTCCATGGATTCAAAGTGCTCCATACTATCCACCTTCTCAAACACTTCTTGATAGTTTGAAAAGATGTTCGACCCAAACTTATTTCTGTAAGATGGTAATGCGCCATCCAGAAGCTTGGTTATCATTTCCGATAGGGTTAAGCGGGCCTGAAGCCTGCCCTGTGTGGCCATCCAATGCCCGTAGTGAGATTTGAAGCTCTCGCCTTGCTTTTGCCTTATAGCCTCTAGATGTTGCATCGTGGTTTCCATTGGAGTGTTCAAACCATAATGCCCCATCATAGCCTGAGCAAGGCTATTCCAATAAGTAGCTATGCCCAGCCAAAGGTGGCTGTACCATTCATTTATTGGGTGGCCCAAGGTGATGATAAAGAGGTTAGCTATCATCCGTTCGCTGACCCTTAATGCCCTCATCACTGTTTAGTAATGCATTAAATGAGCGAGCGGGTCACCTGATCCCACATACTTTTCAAACTGTGGCATTACGAAGTTGGGTAGCAAGTTATCTTCATCCTCGATTGTTGTCTGTGCAAGGTATGTGTTCATGAGATGGCCACTATCAGTAGCCAAGAATTGTTGCCACAATTTCGCCATGCTTGGTTGCTGGAGAATGGCATTCCCAGTGCTTGGATAATTGTCATATTGCCCCTGGGGAGAGGCCATGAAATTGGGAAGCTAAGGTCCTTGGAATTATGAGGCAATTGACGTACTCTAACTAGGAATAGTATGTTGGTTCATTCCTTGGTTAAAAGGCCCTAGTGCGAAAGCTGGCTAGCCAAGCTACCCCGGGAAGAATTGGTTCTCCGATTGCTGCTGGAAAGGATTGACAAAGTTATATATTGGTTGACTAATTTGAGCTTGATCCTGGTTCAGCTAACTCTGTCTTGCACAGAACTGGTAAAAGGGTGTAGGAGCTAGATGCACCATATGAGAGGTGGAAGGTCCCCCTGCTCCAGGTTGACTAGTCAGACCGCTGTTATTAAGGGTGGCCTCCGGGTTGGACGCCACTTCATGAACCCTCTCGGAATAATGGCAAATAAGGGATACTAGTTGTTCGGTATTTGCAAAGACTATCAGGGAAGCTGCAATCTCTGCGCTCATCGACGATTGATGTGTCTACTGAGAGTTTTATCCCATAAGAAAAGGGTGATCCTGCCCCGCACCTTCTTCTTGTGGATTGGTCATGCTATTAAGATTTAAAGATGTACATTGAATTGAATCTATATCAGGACCCTAGTTCTCACTTGAATCAGTGTACGGAACCCCCTCTAGATTGGTCACGATGGAGAAATGCGGACCAGGAGGTGAGCAGGCCTTTTCCAAGCCCCTTTGATATACAAGTAAAATATTAGACCATGCATGTAAGATTCATAATGCAATTTATGGAAAAATGGGTGAGATGTAAATGTTATGGCTGCATTCAAAAAGGGTTAATGTGCCATGGTGCGAAATAAATAATATGTTTGTCAAACCATTTGAAACAAACAAGTTAGTTGTTAGGTAAAAATGAAAACAGGTGGAAATGAAAATCCAACACCTAGGTTGGATTTGAGATCTATATGATGTCTGTGTGACATCGTAATATGAGTGGTGTAAGTGAGTTGACTAAATGACCCGTATGGTAATAGGTCAATATTTTGAGATTTCGTACTATGACTAGATCTCATAGAATGAGGAGGTCAAAATTATTTTGGGTAAGCAGTGCGACATACCCTGATGAAATAGAATAAAATTTAAATAACCACCGTATGTAGCTATTGAATGATTTGGTTATTTTGCCCAATTAGGGTGGAGTTTCGGATGCCAGTGTTGTCATCGTTATTTGAGGGTATGTGGTGACGAATGAATCATTGCCCCCGTGTGGGTGAATGGTTCGGGTATTAAAAGTATACCCTTGAGATTTCTGAAATAAGTTTGCCCCATGTGGGCTTAGGTTCGAATGTTAGCAGGGACATCACGTGATGTGGGAAAAAATAGTTTGTGTAAGTATTTACCCCGTTTGGGCTATGAGTTGGATGTCAAGTGGACATCTCATAGGTAATGTGTGAGATATATTATTTCCCCTAGTGGGCTAAGTGTCAGATGTCAAGTGGATATCACGCAAATTGGTTCATGTTATTCTAGGGTGATACGATCTTGAGTGTCGACTAATCCTAAGTGTGTGTTACTCTGATTTGGCATCATAATGATGAGAAGATGCTATGCTACATCGTTTTAAAATTATAAGTGTGTGTGTTCAAGTGTTTGCACTAAGATTCGTGGTTAGCATGACATTTGTATAGTGATAAGTAGTAAACATGTAGCACATAACATGCAACGTTCAATCTTCCAACCATACAACTCCCTCGCTTAGGGTTTTTGGCTAGTCTCTGTCCTAAGTTTGGTTCATCTTAGTAGCATGAAGATACTAAGGAGCGCACCTGCAAGAAAAATATAATGCATGGTTATTTTTTAGGTAGCACCCTATGAAAATGCCTATGGTTTATTTAGGTGAGGTTTGTAAATGGGTTGCTGACGTAGAAGGTTCTTGTTGCACTAAAATACACTTCAAGCCTCTCCTTAAATGGGTTCTAATGAGGGAGGTACATGCGATATGGCAACAAGAACTCCACCTGCTCAAGTACTATCTTTTCTCAGGGAGGCAGATTAGTACGAGAGAAAGCTTTGTAATAATAGGTACCTTAGACTTACGGGCTAATCCCCTCTATTGAAAAGTGAAATTATCAATATGTCATAATTAAGAAAATATGGAATAATGTGATCAATAATTTTTAGCACTTATCCAAAAATAAAAAACCTTTGAGAAAAACAGTTTAAGAAAAATCCCCAGTAGAGTCACCAATGTGAGCGGACGACATGGAATAGATGGGCTGAGGTCGCGCTAAGAATGAAAGGCACCGGGGTGTTTAAGTGAAAATAAAATGTACTGGGTCGGGGATCTGGAAGGTTTGAAAGAGAAAGCGGGAAACATTTTAGATTGGTCAAACCTGAATCCGTCGTCTCTTAGTGTAGAGTTGCCACCTGGATTAGCTCTTCCAGGAATTAGATACCGTTAGGCTTAATGTTTGAGGGATGGCCCACTAAGACACAGAGAATTGGGTTTGGGATAATTTGCTTATTTCTTATTGGATCACATTATATTACATCTACAAAAAAAAGTATTTCTTAATTGTGCATATTCGCACTTATGTCATTTTCGAGTTATAATAACGCGCATGCGGAAGTAATAAAACCGTACATAAAGCAATAAATAAATGCGAGAAAGTAAAGATTAAAATTACATAACCTCGGGGGATGCAACCGCCTACCTAATCTATTAATTACAATTCCAAAAAAAAAATAATTGAAATTGCGATACCCGAAGGAAAATAAAACCTATGCATACATGTAACCTGCATCCACAATGGTTAACACATGGTATATAGCACAACATGAATATTTACATGTATGCTCGATTTGATTTTGGTGAGGCCCGTGTGGCCTAATTAAAATATCGATGATTGAAAATTTCTTATTTAGAAATATAATGATTAATTTTATTTACAAATATGTTGGTCATTTTTATTTAGTAAAAATGATCGCATGGTAAAATGTGAGATCTGTTATTCGAGAATAATTTTTATTCCCTTTCGTGGGAGTATTCTAACATGTATTCATAAATAGAAAAGAAGAAGAAATATTACATTGGTATTTACGTAATGAAATAAATCAAAATTACTCATAGGTCGTCATTTAGAATAAATTGAAACATCAAAAGATACACGGGATAAAGCAACTCTAGGAACTCAGAGGCTTAACCTTTTGGCGTGAATCCACTTTGGCTTATCCGTATGATCCCCGGAAGCATTCCTCATTCATTTTTTCATTTAATTTGTGTGGAAAATAAATGTTTATTTATCTTAAAAATAATCTGACTCGGACTCTAAACTTGTTTTAGGTCTGAGAATATCTGATGATTGTTTAAGAAAAGAAGATGAGAAGAAATTGGTTTGAAAAATGTAAGGTTTGGAATCCAAACGTGCTTTGGATCCGAATATCTTTGGAGGATTTATTGTAAAATCCTCAGGTTGTTCTCTCGAGAAAATCAATTTTTTCTGAAAATTTCGGGTCCTTAATACTAAAAATTCCCCCATATTTATGGGGGACCCTCACCGAAACTCTGGCGAGACTGGTTTTCATGGTACCTCGATTTTTTTAAAATTTAATTTTTTTCCATTGTTTTAAAAAATATTTTCAATAACTTAATTTTCACCAAAATCTAATTTTTTTAAGTCTTAAAAATAATTTAAGTCCTTAAAAAAATTAGCAACAAGGAATGGTCCCATTTGAAGATCATCGGATGGTTGAAAATTGTGTGATTCAAGGATAAAAAATCCCAAAAAGCCGTCATCATCGAACACATGAGCTGGTACAAAATCTCATGCTCACACCTACCTCCATTCTCCGGATTCCTTTCCGAACTTTAATCCACTAGTGTTTTCCTTCCTTCCTTAGGCGGAGAAGCCTTTACAACGGGTTAAATGTTTGCAAAAAGTACCATCCTTTCTAACTACCTCTCAATCCACAGTTTAGGTACTCTTCCTAAACCGTCACTCAAATTTTGAATAAAAATGCTAACTAAGGATTTCAATTTATAGAAGCGTTGAATCCTTTTACGATGTTATATCGAAGTTTGATTCTCTCTATTACAAACAGATAAGAAGATTTGCATTTTCTTTAGAATGCTTGATTTGGAATTTCTGAATACTTGGAAAATTTGAACAGTATTTTAGCTCTTAAGAAATTCGAGGTGATTCACAAAGTTTGAACACCTGCTTCAGTCTTCTATTTATACTTAAAGGTCTTTGAATTAGCTGTTGCAAACTTCTCGTTCTGACTTGATCTTCAATTTCTCTTCTCTTTATATCTTTCAAATGTGCCCGTTTAAAACAAATTCAATGACATTTAGATATAGAAATTTTGAACGTTGAGGTGCGAGATTAATCCGTTAATCCAAATGCGTCAAAAACTTGTTTGTCTTCAAGAAATTCCATTCTGATAGAGAGGCGCGAGAGGTGAAACGTGGTGATATGTGATTTATCTGATTGCTAATATTATAGAGTTGCGCGGAGACACTGAGAAATAGCGCATGTCAGAGGATTCCTTTTATCTTGGACTTTAGCAGGGATTCTCCAACATTCCATACTGACACCTTTTCGTTGTGAGGACCACTGGAAATATCTTCTTTAATTTCAGCGCTTTTTCTCTTGAAAAGCATCAAAGGAATATTATGTCCCTCACAAACAGCGTTAAAAGCATATGTGTCACTTATTTCTCTAAGTGTCAAAGAACTCAACTTTCACTACATAAACGCTACTCAACTTTGCTGAGTCTATATCTTGTAAACTATGTAATACTTCGTTGAACTCAGCTTTTCTTACTTTAAGTCATAACTTAATTAAACACTCAGTAAACTGAATTGTTTTCCCTTAAACAAACTCAAGTAAACTTGTTTCATTAGGAGTCTACTTAGTACTCAATTAATTTCATTATCTTAGACAGTTTGTTATTTCCAAAATGTTTTAAGTATTGTGAAGTACTATTAACTTGGGTTCAACACTTTATTTTAAGGGCAAAATAAAAAAAAATACCTTGTGGTTACATTATTTTTTGTAAGAAAGTAGGTAAATTTCTTCCCAAAATAGGGTCCATGGTTTCAAAAAGTTAGCAGAAATGATGAAAAAAATATCATTAAGAAAAGTGATCATACACCCTTTTTAGAGAGTTCATATGATGTATTTGAGTCATTAGGTTCCATATCAGTATTGACCACCGAGCAAATCAATCCCTGGTTGATATTAATCTTGCAAGAGTTGCAAGGTAGTGCTTTCAAAGGTTTGCGCATTGGCCTCACAAGCAACGGTTTTAAAGGCTTAAGGGTTGTGTTAGCACAATATTTCTGTATTCATATGTTTTGGATATTCATTAGTTAATCTACGAAAATGGGCCTCCAAGAATATAGGAATAAAAACCCTTCAGCCTTTAAAGATAGACAAAATTGAGAAATCCACTTGAATCAAGGAGATCGCAGTACTGCTACTAAGATCACGATACCACAATCCTGACCATGTTATCGTGGTCCGCTATTCTCAAACAAGGTTGATCACCTAAATCCAAAATTTATGTTTAAAACTACACAAATTACAGTGTTGTGATCGATTTAAATAGGTAAAAAATTTCCTGAATTCAATTCCCTTCCTCTTTAGAGAAGATTTGATTATGCACCTGATTTCAGCCCTTGAAACTCTATAAATAGAGAATGAATCGACAAAAATAAAGATCATATATTCTCTTCTGCAAGCATCGAACCTCTCCCAATCTACTTTTATAATCTCACTTCCATTCACAAAAAATCTAAACAAAGAAAGGAATCGATCAATTAGAGTATCTTTTTATTTTTAAATGATTAATCTCCAATCCAAGCCACCAAAACAACCTTCTAATCCAATTCTTTGAGGTATTGTTTCTTCAAGATTGCTCGAAATTCGAAAAAGATGAACTTTAAGCCAAAAGGTAAAATTGAGACTAAAACTCTTTCAACTTATTATTTTATTTGATTTATGTATTTTGTAATCGCTTTGGATCACTAATGGGGTTGATTGTCGCTTTGAGTTAAGTCTTCTAACTTCCTCTATAAATCTTGTTTTCCATGTTTTTATGAATCTTGTAACATTCTATAACATGTTAAATGTGCTTTTTTTTATCTATACATGATTTTCTAATATTCTATAATTCTGTAAACTCATAAATCTGTAATATGTAATCTATAAACTCATAATTCTATAAATCTGATATCCTATAATTCTATAAATCAAAAAATTGTAAATTTCAAAATCAATCACGGTACCACAATCTAGATAGCGGTACCATGATCTTTATATAGGTACCGGTATCTGTGAGTGAACGACACCGATGCGATGGGCAGAGAGAGCGCTAGGATGAAAGGGGCGGTCCACTAGGGTGTTTTTGTGAAAATAAAACATTGGGTCGGGACCCAAAAGATTAAAAAGAGAAAACGAAATTGATTTAGATTGTCGAAACATGAAATCACTATCTCACAGTTTAGAGTCGCCACCCGGATAAGCTCTTCCAGGAATTAAATTCCTGTGAGGCTTAGCGTCCAGAGGACGGCCCATTCAGACACAAAGATTCAGGTTCGGGATAATTTGCTTACTTCTTATTGGATCGTATTAAATTACATCTATAGATTACCGCATTTCTTAATTGTGCATATTCGAACTTAAGTCATTTTCATGTTTAAAGTATGATTTAACGTGCATGCGAAAAGCAATAAATCCATATATAAAGCTGGTAAATAAATGCGAGAAAATAAATTACAAATTATAACACCTCGGGGGATGCAACCGCCCACCTAATCTATAAATTACATACCTTTAAAAATAATTGCAATACCCGAAGGAAAATAAAATCTTAGGCATATATCTAACCTAATCTACTTGCATTTACAAAAGTTAGCATATGGGATATAACACAACATAAAAATTTGCATATATGTTAGATTTAATTTTGAAGAGGCCCGTGTGGCCTAATTAAAACATCGGAGATTAAAAAGTCTTATTTTAGGAGAAAACAATTCATTTTATTCACATATTTGTTGGTCATTTTTATTTAGTGAAAATGA
>CATIWQ010008788.1:0-13957 GCA_949673415.1 Euphorbia schlechtendalii
GTCCGCAATAACCTTTGTATTACGGACGGTCGTTAAGTAACGACCGTCCGTAATACTATAATAAGTATTGCGGACGGTTGTTACGTAACAACCGTCCGCAATAACCTTTGTATTACGGACGGTCGTTAATTAACGACCGTCTATAATACTATAATAAGTATTGCGGACGGTTTTTACGTAACAACCGTCCGCAATAACCCTTAATTATCCGCTCCGTCATTCCGTCCATACTTTTACAGACGGTTTCTAGTATAACCCTCGCAAATGGTGCGTCCCAATAAGCCATTTTTGGACTAGTGTCCATGTTAGAAATTTAAAAATACATTGCACACAATTTATACTAAATTTGAAAAACAATTTCCAATACTCAAAATTGATAAAAACAAGCTTTTTTTCTTCTTCTTACTTTTTCTGATATCCTTGGCATTGTTGATGGGTGTTGAGACCACCAACAATAATTTTGTGTGTAAAAGAATTGTAGTTTGTAGCAAATAGGGATGTGTCCACAGAGAATAGTTTTAACCAAATTAATCTTAACATAATGATTAAACACCATGACCAGAACTAGTCTTTATGGTTGTCGAGATCACCAGAAATAAATCCATTCATGTAAAAGAATTGTGGTTTGTAGTAAATAGTGGTTGTGTCCACAAAGAACGGTTTGAATAAGTAATTTTTAGTTGAATGACTAATAGCGTGAACTAAAACCAGTCTTTATGAGATTTTGAATGATTAAAACTAAGTAAGCAGGTAAAAATCAATATAAAAAGCATGACTCAACCAATTCAAGGTAAACCAAGTATCATAGTTATCTTAGATTTATTTATATTGATGTTTCGCACTGTACAACATCAGAAAGTCTTCCTTACTTTTTATGGATACTTTGCTTCGTGCCTCAATCACCTTCTTACTCAATGAGACTCTCAATGTCGCACTAAAGAGCATGCCGATTAATAGGAATAAGAAATAGAAAAGCCCAAACCCTAACCTCAGGTAATGAGACTTCTAACAGGCATCAAATAGTTGCTCTCCAATCTCAACGAGATTGTTGTTACTTACTCCTCCTTAGGCACAGTTACAGATGCAAAAGTTAGAGATAACAATAAATCACAAAGTCTTACCTTACCTTATGGCCAATCAGACCACAATGAGACCAAGGATTATGTATTCTTTACCGAGATTGATAAATAAGTCACCTTGTGGATTGCTATATTCAGTTTTTATCCTCACACTAATCAAACATGACCTTGACCCTTACTTGATCAAGTCACTAAAAATTTAGCTAGACCTTACTATAAATAAATGCAAATAAATATAAAGAGATTTAAAGTAAAAGGATTAATAAAAAAACTTCATAAAGTAAATTACAAAACTTAAAGAGAATTGAAACTGAAAATACTAAAATTAAATTAGAGCAATAAAAGAGTTGAAAGCTTGAAAGTAATAAAACAAAACTAAAAAGATTGAAAATAAGATTTAAAAAGACTTAACTAAAAGGTTATATAAGTGAAAGCAAAACTAAAAATAAAACTAAGACTCTAAGGCTAGAACTAAAGTTGTTGGATTGCTATCTTGAATGGATTTAGCCTCTATTTATAGGGAATGTGTGCCACCTTTTTTTATGTGATGGGAGTCGAGACCACAATCAATAATCGATGTGTGAAAAATAACTTATAGTTAGTGGTACATGGGTCATATCCCACAGAGAACAATATTAACAAGTAAATCTTGATTGAATGACTAGATAAAATGATTGGATTGTTATTCTTTGAGTGAATTAAGGGTTGAAAACTAAGTGAAATGAGTAAAACGATAATAACAAGACCAACTCAACCAATTCAGGGAAAACCATGTATCACAATGATCATAGGACAAGGGATAAATTGCACCGGGATATAGGGTTAGTTATACTAGCGCTTCACACAGTATAACATTAGCAACTCTTCCTTACATTGTATAGGGACTATGCTTCGTGCTTATATCACGTTCTTACCTACCGTGATTCTCGACGTTGCGTCTAAGGGTTCGTCGATAAATAGCGAGAGCTATCAGAAAAGCCTAAACCCTAAACAACATGTAGTGAAACTCCCAACAAGCGTTAGATTATTGGTATTTAGTATAGGTGATGACAAAGAGACTGCTATCACCTACTCCTCATTTGGCACAATTATGGATGCAAAAGTTAGAGATAACGATAAATCACAAGACCTACCTTATGGCTGATTAAATCATAGAGAGACTGATGATTCGATAAAATAAGTACAGAGTGTTAGACATGATGTATGCCCTAAAGGCAATTAGGGGGATATATTTTTATTAGCTATAATGTACAAACAATGTTGAATTATTATTAATAATAATGAAGGCATCTTTGTTTCTTATTAGTGCTTTCTGTTTATTTATGTATCTTGCTGGTATCATATATGTATAGTATTAAATATGTATATGAGCATTGATGAGACAAAGTCCATGACTACTTCATGGCGTAAAAGTGTGAGGATATAGGGAGAGCTATGTGATGTGAGAACTACACATACGTGTTACTATGCATAGTTTAAATATCCCTAGTCATAGTTTCACTAAGACTGGACATCAATGGAATGGACAAACTAGCATGTGTAGGCTTACTCCTTGGATTAGATCCAAGTAGCCAATCTCGCGAGCTGAAGGTGGTATCTTGAGTTAACACATGAATGTATTCGGGTAATACATTGAAGACCACTATAAGACAGACACTCGAAAATAGCCATATCCATGTATTAGTGTCATGTCTTATTGCAGTAGCAGTACAAGTATCCTTAGACCTGAGATACTGGTTACCTTGTGTAGGAGTTGCTATACTTTTTTTCATATTTATTCATACCCTGGCAATCAGGATGACACAGGTGATTACGGGTATAGTGATGATCACATATTGGTAAGCCGAGTAGTCAAGACAGGATCCATTGCTCCTGATATAGTGATATAATGGGAGATGTACCTTAGGGCCCCTTGTTAAAGTGACACACTCATAAACCTCTGATAAGAGTATAAGATTGATAGAACGGGTTTCTAGTCAATCTTGATACATAATGGCTGAGTGGTGTTCTTTGTGAACAAGTCTAATTCCAGGATAGCTACGGCTATTACATGAGTAAACACTTAATCCGAGCTCAATAAACTGGATGCTACTTAACTTGATGGAAGGAGTGTATTGTATTGGTTACTACTACAGAACAGGATCAACTCATAAGCAGGTTATATTCCAAGTATCGAGGGATCGTACACCTTTACTAGAAAGCCCATTTGATCGTCTGGAGCTATCGAGTTCCATATCAGTCTGGAACACTGAGATTAAAGGTTCCCGGATGGGAATCCAAGTTTAAGTTAACCACTAATGGCTCTATACTTTGGGATCCTATGAGGTCACACACTTTGGGCCTTTATCGGACTAAGTAAAGAACATATAGACTGGGTCTATGGCGAAAATATATGTTGTCGAATTCATTTGAAGAATTATTAATTGGTTGTACAGAATTAATAATTAAAGTGAATAAAGAGATAATAGGGAAAAATTACACAGAGCGGAGCATGGGAATTTATCCCGTTGCGATTGGGCCCCAAACGAACATGAGTTGTTTGAAGTGG
This sequence comes from Euphorbia schlechtendalii, assembly GCA_949673415.1. NCBI lineage: Eukaryota > Viridiplantae > Streptophyta > Magnoliopsida > Malpighiales > Euphorbiaceae > Euphorbia > Euphorbia schlechtendalii. The sequence goes on from CATIWQ010008788.1 coordinate 3,628, forward strand.
GGCCTACACGGCTACCCCCCGAGTTAAAAAGCTTGCGGGCCGCTAGCGCACGGGGCAAACCCGCAAGCGCTTGCTCTAGTCGTAAGCCCGCAAGGGCTTGCCTTGCTAAATGCGCGCGGGGTTAGCCTTGGGGTCATCATGACCTACGCGTCTAACCCGCTAAGGTGGTTCCCATCCCACCTAGTGTTATAGGGGAAGTCTAACACTCCCCCTTTTCCCTATATATAGGCCTCCCCTCTCATTATTCTTAACACATGCACATTCTACAACTCAACTTTTCTCTCTAAGTTCGATATCTCTCTCTTCGTTTGTTGTGCGAGATACTATACGAGTTTCTCCAAACAAACAAAGAATTCTTTTGAAAGCTCTTTCTAAAGTGAGCCTCTTTAGTTTATTTTCGGGTTGGTCTTTGAGCGATCTAGCAGCTGCTCTTTTCTAATGGGTTCTTCCTCAACGATGTTTTGGTCGGTGAAGATCCATGTAGATCAATCATAGAGGCTTTCCTAGTTTGGAAGCTCGTGCTAACGAAGTTCTGCCGAATTACTCTAAGGGAACACCGTCACCAAAAGAGAGAAAGCACACATCCACTGGTAATACTCTAAACTTAGATGCTAGGTTTTTTTATAAGCTTTATAAACCTAAAAGCATCTATGGAACGTTGTATACGTTGTAACCTAATTATATCAATCATAGCATGCTTAGGAGATCCTTAGGTTAATTTTAAGTTTTAAAATTTTATCTTGCAACATTTGCATATTCAATTACTATCTTGATTAAATAGCAGTAGTATCAGAGCTTTGTCTTATGCTATGCATGATTGATAATAATGTGTTAAAATGTTGTTTTCTATGAATTGATTAAAGTATACTATACATGACTTAGTGTTCAATTTTTGTTATAGAAAATGATGTGATAAGTAGATTAAGGTTTTGCTCAAACTTAGTCTAGGTGATTATCATATAAATTAGCAACATTTTACCAAATGAGTAAATGCTTTAATTGAGGGTCATCCCGTACTTCACTTAATTAAAGAACAAAATCTTTAAATCATAGTTATCCGTGGTACAACGAATCAAAGTGCTCGTGGCTATTTTGGCAAGGATTTGACCTTATTTCTCATTCACTTTAAGGGAGGCCTCTGCTACCTTGAAATCTCCATTAGTATTAGACTCAAAAGTACCTAAGGGACTTTTATAACTTAATCAATTTCTATTATGGGAATTAGATTCTGCATATGGTTTTACAAACATGGTTTAAGTTTTTAAATTAAAACTTATAGACATAGGTGCAATGACTTAAACATCGATCTTGTTTGTTTTGCATGCTATATGGAGTCTTGGCATAATGGAATGATTATGATATACCAGTCCAGAGCATGTTCCCTTAGAGTTAATACTTCCAAATAGCCAGAATTATTATTTTCATAATCATATCCATCGTATAAGACCTAGACTAGGGTGAGACCAGGGCACCAATAAAATCCCCACATCAATATTAAGGTGGTATATAGTCTTCCCAGAATAAGTCATGATACAAATCTTATTAACGGATGTAAGCATATGTAAAACATGTCTTCCCTTAACATGTGCTTGGTCATGAGACTAGATGGGGTTAAAGCCTTAACCAAAATGGGTTAGTTGTCCATATTATTGGAGCTAATGCCAAATTGGAGACACATTAGAGGAGTCATACAATCGGGTATGCACGTCTTGAGAAAGAGAACTCAAATGGATTAGCAATTGCAAGAGATCCAAATGGACGGGTTCAACCCATGGCTGTCTTATTGTGGCTTGACCTGCAATAATAGGGGTCATGATGAGTGGCTATGGATGATACCTACTAAGGAAAATTGGTTCAACCAAATTTCCCAAATTTAAATAGAAGGGGCTATTTGAATGTCGAGAAAATAGCAGGAATTATGTGTTTAATTAAAGACCTTATATTAAATGTATGTATATTTACTAATGTCTAAAAAAATTCTATTTTATATCTAGGTTGAACAATGAATTCGAACATAAACCTTCGCTCAATTCTTGATAATAAATTAAATGGTTTAAACTTTACTGATTGGTTCAGGGTGGTGAGGATAGTCTTCAGACCTGAAAGGATAGCTTATGTTCTACATGGGCCCCTCCCTAATGACATGGTACTGAAACTGATGCCAATGAATATAAGGTATGGGAGAAGCACAGAAAAGAACATGAAACAGAAGCATGTATAATGCTGGCAACCATGAATTCTGAGCTTTAGAAACAACATGAGAGCATTGATCTCGATACCATGATTTTCCATCTTCGTGAGCTCTTTTCTAAGTAGGCCAGGTCCAAGAGATTTGATACATCAAAACTCTTATTCGAAACAAAGATGAAGGTTGACATTTCAGCACCACAACATGCTCTTGAACTATTGGGTTATATAGAGAAGTTGACTCGACTACGTTTTGTGATAGATCATGAATTATGTGTTGATTTAATTCTTGCCTGATTGACTGATATTTATTCGCAATTTGTGACTAATTATTATATGAACAAGATCGATACCACACTGCCCGAGTTGGTCAACATGCTGAAAATGGTAGAGCCTAAGATTCGTAAGGATCCAAAGGTTTTACTTTTGGTTGAGAAAACCAAACCTTCCAAGGGTGAGTCCCATTTTGGAAAGGGTCTAAGTGCCAAGAAGAATATCAATAAGAAGAAGAAAAGTAAGAAAGGAACTACAAATGTTTGCTTTCGATGTGGCAAGACCGGCCATTGGAAGAAGGATTACAAGGTTGAGATTTTTGAACAAGTGAAGAAGAAGCCAAGTGAGGTATATACTTCAGGTATGTTCATGATAGAGAGTTTGTCTAAAATTCCCTATGAGTGTACTTGAGTATTAAATACTAGTTGTGGTACTCATATCTATACTTCTATACAAGGAATGCAGAACAGTAGGAGGCTTGCGAAGAGGGAAATGGACCTAAGAGTTGAAATTGCTACAACAGCTGTAGGGACATATAGCCTTCGTTTTCCTAGTGGCATAGTTTTAGTTTCGAGCAATTGCTATTATATTCTTACTGTCACTAAGAATATTATTTCTGTTGCACTTTTAGCAATAGAGGGATTTGAAATTTTATTTTCTAATATTAAATGTCAAATTCAACGTGATAATGTTCTTTATGCTTGTAGAATATCTGTGGATGGCATTTATGTTCTAGTTACTAAATCCGAAATTCTAAATATGAACATCGTTAAGAAATTGAGATTAGATAATGAGGAGTCCTCCTACTTATGGTATTGTCGTCTAGGCCATATAAATGAGACTCGCTTAACTAAGTTACATAAATGTGGAGACTTAGGCCAAATGAAATAGGTATCCTATGGTGCTTGTGGACCTTGCTTAAAGGGGAAGATGATTAAGAAACCTTTCAAAGGAAAGGGACAGCATGCCACTAGTACTTTAGAAATAATACATTTCACTGTATGTGATCTAATGAGTGTTAAGACACATGAGGGTTTCATCTACTTCATAACCTTTATCAATGATTACTCGTGATATGGTTATTTGTACCTTATGAGGAAAAAGTTTGAATGTTTTGAGAAATTCAAAGAGTTCAGAACCGAAGTGGAGAAACAGCTTGGGAAAAGTATCAAGATCCTTCGATCTGATTGAGGCGGTGGATACTTAAGCCATGAGTTTCAGGATTATCTAAGGGATAATGGTATTTATCCCAGTGTATGTATCCTTATACACTCCAACATAATGGAGTATCAGAAAGGAGGAATCGAACCCTACTCGATATGGTTCGGTCCATGATGAGCCAAGTAGAACTCAGCAGATTCTTTTGAGGTTATGCACTTGAGTGTGCAGTTTATATTCTAAACAGAGTGCCCTCTAAATCAATTGATCAAACTTCATATGAGTAAATGTATGGTAAGAAACCTGCTCTTTCTCACCTGAGAGTTTGGGGATGTCCTACTTACGTTAAGAGGATGAGTTCAGATAAGATGGTTAGTAAGTCTGATAGGTGTCTGTTTGTAGATTACCCTAAGAAGACTATAGGGTATACCTTCTTTGATTCCTTGTTTCTAGAATTGCTTAATTCCTTGAGAAGGAGCATATACTTGCGAAAGCTAGTGGGAGCAATTTTTAGCTAAGCACTCAAGAAGATCAAACATATAATCAACTAATTAAAATTACACCTGTTACACAAGTTAGTTTAAGCATGGAATAGCCTATTATAACATCGACATTGCGTAGGTCAGGCTGGGCTCCAATCACTCCCGACCGATACGGGTTTTTCATCTCTGATGATAAACATCTCTTCCTTGTGGAGATTAATGAGCCCAGGACTTACAAGGAGGTAATGGAAGGCTCAGAATCCAACAAATGTCTTACACTCATGAGTTTAGAGATGGACTCCATGTACAAAAATCAAGTCTAGAGCTTGATTGATGCTCCAAGTGGGATTAGACCCATAGGATGCAAGTGGGTTTTCAAGAAGAAAACAAACTTTGAAGGTAACATAGTTACCTATAAAGCAAGGCTGGTTGCAAAAGGGTACATTGAAAAAGAAGGCATTGACTATGATGAGACCTTTTAACCGATGGCCATGCTGAAGTCTATCAGGATACTCCTTCCCATTACCGCTCATTATGATTATGAGATTTGGTAGATGGATGTGAAGACAACATTCCTTAACAGGAATCTAGACAAGGATGTGTTTATGACACTAGTTGAGGGTTTTACATCCAAGGATAGCTCAAAGGTATGCAAGTTGCAGAAGTCCATTTATGGACTTAAGCAAGCATCGATGAGTTGGAATATTAAGTTTGATGAGACAATTTGAGAAATTGGTTTTATGCAAAATGCTAATGAGCCTTGTGTATATAAGAAAGCTAATGGGAGTGTGATCGTTTTCCTTGTATTATTTATCGATGACATAATTAATAGGAAACGATATTCCTTTTCTTCAAATAGTTAAGTCATGGTTGTCAAAGAAGTTCTCCATGAAAGATCTTGGAGAAGCGGCTCTCATACTTGGTATAAAAATCTACCGAGATAGATCTAGAAGGCTACTAAGTCTTTCGCTAAGTACATAGATAAGGTTTTGGCTAGATTTAACCTTGAGTAGTCAAGAAAAGGTTATCCTAATATCTTACGGGGTTAACCTTTCTAAACATGAGTGTCCAAGAACACAAGAGGAGAGACTGCGCATGAATGGAATACCCTATGCCTAAATGATAAGTTTTATCATGCATGCTATGGTATGCACTCAGCCTCATGTCTCACATGCGTTGAGCGTCATGAGTAGATTTCAATTTGACACATGTGGGAAGAAGTGGATGGCCGTTAAAACTATCCTTAAGTACTTACATAGGAGTAAGGATATGTTTTTAGTATATAAAGAAGGTGATCTCACTTTGAAAGGATACACCGATGTGAGTTTTCAGTCTGACAGGGATGATTATAAGTCTCAGTCAAGTTATGTGTTTATGTTAAACGGAGGGGCAATTGTTTAGAAAAGTTTCAAACAAGATACGACTGTCAATTCAACCACAATATCTAAGTATTTAGCTACTTCTAAAGTAGCTAAGCAAGCTATCTGGCTTAAGGGATTTATTCATGATCTCAGTGTGGTGTCTAGCATTTTAAATCTAATAGCGATCTATTGTGATAACAATGGGGCTATTGCTTAAGCAAAGGAACCACAGTCTTATCACAGAAACAAACATATACTTAGAAAGTACTATCTTATCTAGGACATGGTAGCAAGAAAAGATTTAAATTTAGAATACATCCCGATGGATTAGAATCTAGTGGATGTGCCAACAATGCCATTGACTCAAGTTAAACATTACCAGCATGTTAGCGAGTATGGCATGAGGCACATGGGCAATCGGCTCTAGTACAAGTGGGAGATTGTTAAACATGATGTATGCCTTAAAGGTAATTAGTGCGATATATCTTTATTAACTATCATGTACAAACAATTTCAAAATTAAGGCATCTTTGTTGCTTATTAGTGCTTTCTGTTTATTTATGTATCTCGCTGCTATCATATGTGTATAGTATGAAATATGTATATGTGCATTGATGAGACAAAGTTCATGATAACTTCATAGTGTAAAAGTGCAAGGACATAGTGGGAGCTTTGTGGTGTAAGAACTTCACATACGTGTTACAATGAATAGTCTAAATATCCCTAGTCATAGTTTCATTGAGACTAGAATTCAATACAACGAGCAGACTAGCATATGTAGGCTTACTCCTTGGATTAGATCTAAGCAGCTGATCTCATGAGCTAAAGGGGGTACCTTGAGTTAATATATGAATGTATTCAGGGTAATACATTGGAGACCACTATAAGACAGACACTCGAGAATAACTATATCTATGTGTTGGTGTCATGTCTTATTGCAGTAGTAGTACAAATATCCTCAGACTTGAGATACTGGTTACCTTGTGTAGGATTTACTATAATTTGGGTCATACTTATTCATACCATGGCGATCAGGATGACACGGGTGATTACGGGTATAGTGATGATCACATGTTGGTAAGCTGAGCAATCAAGATGGGATCCATCGTTCCTTATATAGTGATATAATAGGAGACGTACCTTAGTGCCCTTTGTTGATGTGACACACTCATAAATCTCTTATCAGAGTATAAGATTGATAGAATAAGTTTCTAGTCAATCTTGATACACAATGGCTAAGTGGTGTTCTTCGTGAACAAGTCTAATTCCATGATAGCTATAGCTATTACATGAGCTAACACTTAATCTGAGCTCAATAAACTGGATGGTGCTTAACCTGAAGGAAGGAGTGTATTGTATTGGTTACTACTATAAAATCAGATCAAGTCACAATCACGTGACGTACCAAGTATCGGGCGATTATACGCCTTTCCTAGAAAGTCCATTTGATCCTGTAGAGCTATCGGGTTCCATATCGGTTTGGAACACTAAGCCTAAAGGTTCCCGGATAGGAAGCCAAGTTTAGGTTAACCTCTAGTTGCTCTATACCTTGTGATCCTATGAGGTCACACACTTTGGATCTTTATCGGACTAAGTAAAGAACCTATAGACTGGGTTTATACTAAAAATATAAGTTGTCAAATTAGTTAGAAGAATTATTAATTGGTTGGACCGAATTAATAATTAAAGAGAATAAAGAGATAATAAGGAAAAATTACATGGAGCAGAGTAAGGGAATTTCTCCCGTTATGAGTGGGCCCCAAACAAATACGAGGTTGTTCAAAGTGGGGCCTGTGCGGCTGCCCCGAGAGCTGAAAAACCTCACGAGCCACTAGTGCGTGGGGCAAGTCCACGCGTGCTAGCGGGCTACAAGCCCGCAAGGGCTACCCATGGTAGCGCTTGCGCGGCTTGCTAGCTTGGGCTTGCGGTAAGCTGCAAGCCCAAGGTTGCAGCAGCAGGGCTTGCCTTGCTAGTGGCGCACGGGTTAGCCTATGGGTCATCATGACCTGCGCGGCTAACCTACTAAGGTGGGATAATCCCATCCAAGGATAAGATTACACAAGGTCCAATTTGCAAATATGACAACTTAAATATCCAAATTTACATATATCCTCTGCATTGGACAGTTTAAATAGACCAAATTTACATGAATGCACAATAGCGACAGGCCAAACTGTGTTATTACTTCTTAGTAGACTCCATAATGATGAGGACTTGAATTTCAATTAAACAAAATTCGACATTGAATGAATTACTATGTTATGAAACAATTTGATCATGTGAATATGATTCACAAGTAATGGCAGTATAATTATCAAAGAACGTAGGAAAAATGAACTAACCAAGCTTCGAATGGCATTGGATTCTGAAATGGAAAAGTTAGCTCTTCATTCAAGACTGGATTAAGACAACTGTTAATAACTTTGGTCTTCAATGTTTGGTACAAAGATGTAAAGCAATTAAAAACTTGGATTAACCATAAGCATATGCAATTTCAAAGATCTAAATTGAAACTAATTTATATTAAACTATAACTCAATAGTAGTGATGTGAATTCAATGGTTCCCAAGCTTTAGAACTACATAAAAATCACTACTCTTGAAATCTTGAATAACCAATTTTTTACCTTGCATAACAGTCACCTTTACCAATCCCAACTACTTTTTTATAGATCACTGTTAAACCACAAAGCAAATGTGACCTTATTATTTTTAAGCTTCAGTGGATTCCCTCTACGCTTTTAGGCGACGAAGAAAATGTGAACCCCCTCCACACAAGGTACACTATAAATGCAATGTATGCGCTAGTCAGTATGCCCACCGAAGTCGCGAAAATGACCCCACTTACTTCGCTTGAGAAAAAGTCAACCAAAAGGTACCCATTGATCACTATCACTAGCAACTAGCCACGATGTAAGCTGTAATAAAAAACAATTAATGTATTGAATCTATAAAAAACTGGAAAGGAAATAAAAAATAAACTTAACTGTGATTGTGTATTACTAACATACCTTAAGAACAGAACTGATCTTAAAACTTCCTATGATTTTCTCTTGGGAAATGGGAAATAGAAGAGGGATCAGTGCAAAAGGGATCAGAATCGATTGAAGAATGTTTAGCCATTCATTAAGAATGTCAAGGGAATTCTCAGAGGTATCGAAAACAAGTGCAATGATCATTGTAGGGATTATTGCACAACTCCGAGTTATCAACGCCCTAAGCCATTTTTTCAATCTCAAGTTTCAGAAACTGCCCATTTTAAACTCCCCTGCATAAGTGCCAGTAAGAGTACTACTTTGGCCAGCTGCTAATAAGCCTGTGGCTCATATACACAAAATTGGGAATAACCCGCCCCCGTATTTCATACAACAGTGGCAGCAACAAATCACACATTTCCTCCTCACTGAATTCTATGCCTGTACTTCTTACCAAAAGCCAAATAAAATTGATTACTCTATGATTTAAATTCCAAAAAACCAAAATGTGCATCATTCTATAATGACCCAATTATATGCTCCACCCTTGAGCTACACTCAGATTATCTAAAGAAGTAAAAAGAAAATATAGCATTGAGATCCCCCCAAACAGATGATTCAGAAAATGAATGACATTATAGTGATTCAAATCATAACAAAATCTAGGTATAGAATCCAAATTTCGATTATTATTTACCAGATTCTTTTGATATGCAGGAGTTAATGACTGAGCCGAATCGGGCAAAAGACTTGAATTCGAATTCGAATTTCAATTTGAAGGAGTTATAACACCATCCTATTCCTTGAAAATAGATGAAGGAGAAAATGATAAAAACCTGGGTTTTCTCTTTGTTGCATGCATAACTAGCATAAGGTTATGAACTTGAAATTCCCTCTGAAATAGCTCGATGCTCCAACAATCCTTGAATTTCCCTCTGTCCCCAACCTCAAAAGCAAGTACATAGAAGCCAATGAGAGAAATAGAGGTGATTTAGGTGAAGGAAGCGATTCCGGCGGAGGTGGCGATTCCGGCAAAAATAAGAGGTGCAAAAGAGATGGAGGCTAGAGGTGGAATCGCTGCTGAGTACGCAAAGGAAGAGAGGATTTAGGTATAGATCAGTTCTAATACACGATTTGTTCTAATCTGGTCTGTATGTTATTACGGACGGTTATAACTTTAGACCCGTCCGTATTAAGTAATACGAACGGGTCTAACTTAGAACCCGTTGGAAATGGATTTTTTGCAAAAACTTTTTGCGGATTGTTATTAGTATATAACCATCCATATAGTCTAGTATAATCGTCCGCAATGATAGTTAATTTTTAATTATTGAAAGTTTTACGGACGGTTTTTTATTCAAAACCGTTCGTATTAAACTCCGCGTTTTTTAAATGAGTTTTAGAGAGGGTTTTTCATCTTAACCGTTGCCTATAATGCGACCCCACAGGCCATTTTTCTACTAGTGAAATTTTTTTTATATACTTACTACTAAAAGTCATGTATTTTGAACAAATGTGTCACAAAAACCTGATATTGAATAATATATGGATATGATTTATTTTCAGAAGAAATTCTCATTCTCCATGCATGTGATGGGGCCTGCTAACATTCTCTGTATCGTTCCAATTTTATTGGATGTCCCTTAAGGGAAAGTGGCTTTCTTGCTCCTTTCTAACTAGAAGAGTCATTTTCTTTTTTGATTGCGTCATCTTAGCCCAATTTGTCAATTTCTATCTTTATTCGATCCACGGCCCAATATCTCAAATCTAATTCAAGAGCTTTTTCTTTTTGTTTTTCCAATTTTTGGATTACTTTATATATATATATATATATATATATATATATATATATATATATATATATATATATATGTATATATGTATATGCATGTATA
>CATIWQ010008796.1:0-38318 GCA_949673415.1 Euphorbia schlechtendalii
ACATTTCACCTTATTTTAAATAGTTTACATGCTCATTTAATTATGTTCATGCAATTGGATTTACGTGGATATCAAATAATATTAATTATCCAATATTTTTCGGGGTAAATAATAAATAAAAAAATACAATTAATATTTAATTAGGGATCCGGGTTTCATTATCCGGACCCGAACCCGGACCCGTTTCCTGGACCCGGATCCGGATCCGGGTCCAGATTCGACGGGTCTATAAAATTGAGATCCGGACCCTATAAAACGGATCCAGATCCACGGATTCGGACCGGGTCCGGGATCCGTTGCCATCCCTACTTAGAAGCAACAATCATCCTTTGAAAATAAGCACAATGCTATATCTCAGATGATTTAACCCGCGAACTGCTCGATCTTTCAAAATTCTAAAACCCGAATCTGGATTTTTAGGTTAAAATTGTTCACATCCTTCCATCAGTTATGTAATTGATGGTTACCTATATATTTTAAATGGTAAAAGTTAAAATCGTTACTATTATATCTCAGAAAATTACCAAACCATCCCTCTAAAACTATCTATATAAATAGGTAAAGACTGTTCATCATATCATCACTTTACCAAAGTTGTAGCATTTCTTTAAGTTTTATGAGAAACTTCTCCTTCTAAAAACCCAAAATTTCTTCAAACCATAACTACTCAAATGGCTCCTAAAAGAACCAAATCATCAAAAGAAGGCCCCAAAGAACAAGTAGTCATCAAAATCCCTCCAACAACCTTTGAACCTGTTTTATACAGGTCAAATCCCACTACCATATTCCCGTAGAGATATCTAGGAGATAATTCCTTTCTCCAAGCAACTCCTTACAAAGAAACTATTGAGTTCCACCAAATAGGAACTTGGATCAGACTGAAGGAGCCAACATTCCCCAAAATAGTTTCTGAGTTTTATAAAAACTTAAAAATGTGCACTATGAGAGATTAAGAGCTCAAAATAGTGGTTAAAGGGAAGGAGATCATCATTACTCCAACCTTTCTAGCAAAGCTGTTGAATATGAAAGATGAAGGGCTAGCTCTGAGACGAGGGTGTGAAGATTCTATAAGTTATAATAAGAAGGCATATATGCCAGAAGGATGGTTTGGCGAGAAAATAAGCACCCATATACCTCAAGGGCCTAGATACTGGCAATTCATAATGGCTCATCTTCTACTGAAGAAGATAAACTCAAAAAATGCAGTATCTAGCTATGAGCACTACATATTGTTCCATCTAGTGGAGAAGAAGAAGGTTAACTGGATAGTGATCATTATGCAGCATATGCTACACCACAAGTTCACACTTGGTAGATTAATCAATAGGATTGTAGCATCCTCTAAGATAAACTTGCTCAGAAGACGATGGATATCTAGGTAGTGAGATTGTAAGGGAGACCTTTGATAAAAAGGTTGACTATGGGGTGAGATGGGATAGAGAGGAGGCTCTGAAGAAAGATATGGCCAAGAAGCAAAGGGAGAAAGAGATAAGGGCAGCAAAGAGGGGAGAGGGTGCAAAAGGGGTTGAGGAAGTCTCCCCCAAGAGGTAGAGGGAACCTGTGATGAAACAGGAGGAGATCCCTAAAGCAAACAGAAACCGAGCCAGCAGAAGTAAGGCACTTGCTACTAAGGATGTGGTGGCTCCTACTAAAGTCACTGGACGAAAAGCTCAAGGAATCACCTACTCCATGAATAAATTCCAATATGTGCCAAGGCCCTTGAAGTAGAATAGCTTAGATGATGAAGAAGATAGTCAACCTATTAGCATCCTGACCAGAGGAAGAGGGAAGAATTTGATCCTGATATGGCTATCCCCAGTGATGAAGAAGAAGAGAAGGTTGAAGAGAAAGAAGAGGAGGTTGAGGAGGAGGAGAAAGAGGAGAAGAAGGAAAAGAGGTAGAGATAGAAGAAGGCTAAAACCTATGGTGAGACTATCATCTCAGAAGATGATCCTCGAAAGGATGATATGATAAAGGCCATAAATTAAAGTATAGTAGAGGTCTTTACTCATGTACCTCGAAAAGGGACAATATGAGATATAAGGATAGCTGTTGAGGAGGCAGAGAAGAGAGCTCTATCAGAAGGGAAGAGAGTGCCTGCTCTAGAAGAATTCACAGCTAAAATGAAGGAAAAGAGCACCTCAGAGACAAAGGAGGATGTCTCAGAGGAGGTAGATGGAAAAGTCCTGGAGGGAACCTCAGTGGACTTTGACTTGCCCTTGGGGGATCTCCCAATAGCACCCAGTCTAATCCCTCTAAAGGTGGCAAATCCTAAAAAATTCCTACTGGAGAAGAAGCCACAATCTCCCCCTCTAGATCAATAGAAGGCTATCTTTGATCCCTCTCATCTCTTCTCAGCCACTCTTGAGACATCTACTACATTTCTATCTACACCAGGAGGATCTCCTACTCTAAATATCAAAGATCCTTTGATGATGGCAGCATTCATTGCTCAAGAGGTGACTAAGGAGATTAAGGCTGAGGCTAAGAAGGACGAAGTAGCTGAGGAGAAGGTTGAAAGGAAGGAGGATGAGACTAAAACCAAGGAGGAGAAGAAAGAAAAAGAAAAGGAAGAGGCTGATAAGCAATCTCTGATGAAAGAGAATTTTCTAGAGGATGATCCATTCCTATCAGCTCTTCAAAAGGAGGAAGCTGAGAGGACTATAGTGGCTGAATGGGGTGTTTAATCATTAGCATCAGATCCTGTTGATGAGTTCATTGCCATGGACTGCTCAATATTTGCCAAGTACAACATCAGGCCAGAAGATATAAGGGAGGAGGATGATGAGAATGAGGAAGGTTAGAAGAAAGATGAGGAAGTTTTGGTGGAGGATGCGAGTGAAGAAGATGATATTCAGATCATGAGGGAGTTTAAGACTCAGCACAAGCCGGGGCAACATTCCTTTGCTCCAAGGGTTCTGGTGGATCTAAACAGCTCCCTGACTCTTATCCATAGACTTGTTGAACAGAGAATCTATGGAGATGAATCCCTTGGAAGTAGGGGATGGATGGTTAGTGATCTTGTTGAGGGAGTGAACTCTAATGCTCCTGTTCCTGTAAACTCCTTCCATCACATTGGGAAGACCCTTGATGATCTCGTCACAATGGCACTTTGCCTCAATGACCCCATTGTAGACATCAAAATTACCCCCTTTAACCGCTAACTTGCCCAGAGTGTAGCTCTTATCTATGAGCAGGCTTAGATAATAATGGAAAGGGCTGAAGCGATTCCTCTTCCATAAAAAATCCGCTCTGAACTTATTCATCATCTGCAGCCACTCATGGAGACTAGGCTCAGTAATTACATGGACATCTTAGATTCTCTGGAGAAGATAAACGGATTGATGGCTATTGGTGTAAAGGGTTTGGAGATGATCCATGATGAAGTTAGTGAGGTGAAAGAAGTACTCTAGAGACAGATAGCTTATGTCAGATCTACTCTGGGGATTGCCATTGAGCACACCTCAACAGAATTCTCCATGGGTTGAAGAATGAAGTCCAGGCACTCAGGACTCAAAATGCCTTTTATCTGTGGTGGCAGGAGAAAATCCAAAGTGGTCTTGATGAGATGCTGAAGCACATGACTGATTCTAAGGTTGAAAATCTCAAGGTTATTACGAATTCTAAAAGAGAGCTTAAGTTTGAGATCTTCAAGGCTATTGAAGATTCTCACAAGAAGATAACTGACACCACCTTTGCTCAGAAGAATGAGGCTGTGGATGAAATAGATGATCAGTTAAAGAATTATGCTACTACACTCACCAAGACCACTGAAGAAGATAGAGATATAATGGTGGTAAGGAATGCAAGCACTTCAGAGGCCCTTCGGAAGAGCATTGATGGATTAAGTAATCAACTTGGTGTCCTATCTCTCCATTCCCTTTGCTCACGTGATAGTGAGATTGTTCCTTTTCTGCAACATATGGAGAATGGGCTTAGAACTTAGTGGATTTGGAATTAGAAGACTCTCCAAGTTATCCTTGAAATCATCTTTCCTTCTGTCCCTAGCAAAGCTGCAAGGCTGATCCAGCAGATAGTCCCTCCTCTTCAAGCAAATGCAAAAGCTATTCATGAAGTTATCCAGAGGTTTGCGCTTGATGAGTAGAAGATTGTCTTTTAACTTGTTAGCACTGATTGGAGGGAGAAAGACAAGCATAGCTTCAAGGACATCTAGGAAAGATGGATGATTTCCAAACAAGCTTCAAGCAGTGCCATGGAGATAGATCAGTAGAAGGACACTCAAGATGAATTCTTAGAACTTAAGGAAAAACCTTTGTAATAGAATTCTTTGTAAAAACTTTGTAAACCATTATGATCAATAAAAGTTTTTACTTTTGTTCTCAAAGTATAACTCTTCATTGTACTAACTTCCTTGTATGTCATTAAATCAAAACTCAAAACCTAAGCATTAGACTATAAGGGAATATGAGGGAGTAAGTACATCATGTGCTTGACTTCACTCAAAACCAATAAAATGAGGGATATTGTTCGATTCTAAAGTAAGATTAATTAAGTTTTGTAAGTTTTGAGTTCAGAAGCAAGTCACCTCAAAAGCACCAGGATTCATCAGCAAAACTATGGATCCTCAAAAGCAATTAGAGTCAGATGAAGTATTCAATATCTTAGAAGATCACTCAAGACTCAGAACCTCAAAAAGCTCTTCTGAAGACTGCTAAAGGTCAACTTAGTCTTTTAGTGCTAAAAGTCAAGAAACCTAACTTCGCATTTAATGCCACCGCGAGCTCTGTTCTTCAGTCTACTACAAGATAATAGTTGCTGCGAAATCAAGAACAAAACTTAGCTGCTAATTTGATACATATCTTCCGTACAAAGTGGGTCGCAAATCAACCTGTCATAGCATGGCGCGGGTTAAAAATGAATGAGCAGCTCTAACAGATTACAAATGGAAAAGAGATTGAGAGATAGGGGCAGAATTCCTAACAACGGTCTTAAATCAATGGAAATATTCTCTCCCTCTATAAAAGGAGTATTTCCACCATTGAAAATGGTTGCTGAATTAACAAAAGAATTAAAAGAGTGAACAAATTCTCAATCTACTTGTAATCTTCTTCTAACAAACATTCAAATCTTATCTTTTTGTACTTGAGCTAACTGAAACAAAGTTTAGAAGCTCATAAAAATCAATTATCTATAAACTGTTGTAAATCATACTAAGCTAAAGGGTAAGTTAGTGTGAGGGAGCTTGATAATCTCATTAGGAAGGTACTTAAGAGAGAAGAAGCTCAGAGCCTCAGATACAAAAGGATGGTACTCCTGTATTGGTATAGCTCATCATAGGCAAGATTGTTGGAAGGAACTTCAGTCTTAAGCTGTAAAGGGTTTGCTTTTCACCAGAAGAAAAGTCACTGGTGAATTAAATCTTGGACAAGAGATTCCAAGGACTGGATTAGGCAGAGGCTGAACCAGGATAAAATCATTGTTTGCACATTTCCTTACTCTGCTCTAATTTTGTGTTTATTTAATTCCACAACTAAAAAACTTAAAACATAAAAAGGGGATTCTGAGTAAAGAATAAATACTCAGAAATACCTTCAGAAGTAACCTTTTGAAAAATACAGTGAACTCAGAAAAAGAGTCATTTACCCCCCTGACCTATTTTATCACCCTACTGGGTCCTACACTTTCCAATACTAAAATTTATTTTGACACGTAATGTCACTAGTATGTACTTGTGATTTGACAGTTTTGTAAAATAATTTTTGAATTTTTTTTTTGTGAAAAAGTGTTTGTAATTTCAAAAGTTAGCAAAAAGAGTAAAAAATATTTTCACTAAAAATATTAATGTTACAGGAGGTAAATCAATTCAACATTTCTATAATTTAATCTTATTATTTAAGTATTAATAATCAAAATTTGAGTAATTTCCGAAAATTCTTCGATTTATTATGATTTTTTAAAAGTTATCATCACATTTAATTAAAAAAAATATTTTTACTTCTAAAAGATTCTAAAATTTATTATTAAGTTGTAATATATTTTTATTAACTAAGTTGTAAAAAATTCAGTTTAAAAATGACAAGATAACCCCTCTTCGTGATGTAATTTAAAACCTTCTTTTTACTAATTTTGGAAACCACAAAAATCTTCTTGCAAAAATTATTTTTACAAAAATTTATTTGAAAAACGGTCAAAACCACACGACATGATTTTTTTATCTTATTTTTTATAGAAAAAGAACTAGGTGCACGAGGGTATTTGCTTCAAGACAGATATCAAGGCCACACACATACACCGACAGAAAATTCAGCCAATAATATTAGAAATCTTTTCGATATATCCTTTACAGACTAATATTTTGTGTCGGTGATTCATGAACTTGTCACCATAAACTTTAAAAATTTCAATTAATCCCTCAAATTTTGAACGTCACGTGTTAACTTTTGGTTGGATAGAAAAAACAATAGAAAAATGACATCGATCAGTAAAAAATCAAACGAATCAAAATCAAACATGTAATGTTGAAGTGACAAATAAATGTAATTTTACTAAATTTAAGAAATTAATTGGAACTCTTGAAACTTAAGGATGACATTTAACGAAATATACTAATTCAGGAAGTATCGATGCATTTAATCAATTATTTTCTATTTAATTTCCATACTAACAGCATAGATCACCAAGAAAGAATAAATTTGTGATTCACAAAATTGGCATTCTTTTTGAATCCTGATTTAGTTTCCAATATGCGGTCATTGGCAAATTAAAAAACCGATAATAAAACAATACTATGATAAAAGAAAAAGAAAATAACAAAAAACAGCGTGTCCAAAATTGAATAAAAAACGTTCAAAAGAAACAGTGAAATGAGAAAGCATATTCTGAAATTGAAGTACATAAACATGGAACACGATAGCACAGGTGATTATTTGATAATCAGCACGTGTCGTTTGAGTTGCAAAATCGTGCGCAAATGGTATTGGTGGAGGCACTTTACCTCACCACGAAATCATGCTTTCCAATTTTATATTTGGATTCACTTCCTTTTATACATAAATATGATATTCAAGTCGGTGTTACTTGTTTATATTACTCAACATATTATTTTAAAATGGTTTGCTTGTTTCTGTACCAAAAATATGTAGATATTTTATATAAATTAAGTCTATAAAAATTAAAAATCAATAAATTAAAATATCATGGGGCTAGATTGCTATAATAGACAGTTTAATGGTATTATCGTAGGCCGATGAACGAACGAGGACTGGTCAAAACTTGATCTCTACAACAGAGAAGATCGGAAAAGGATCGGAGGTAACCGACGGATTCTCTTTAATGTCCAACCTAAGTTAGTTGCTGGGATAGAGAAAAATTGCCACGTAGGACCTTGCATGCAACCCACAATACCATACCTTTTATTTAACTATTTGTTATGGTTGTTATAGTCTATTGTTTCCTATAGTTTATTTATTCTCGCTTGTAGCTTTTTCATTTCAGTAACACGTAATGTGAATTTATTTGTAGCCTTTTCATTTCAGTAACACGACATGTGAATTTATTTGTTGACATAAAAAAAGTAAAAGGCAATTCACTAACAAGTATTCAGACACGCAATTAATCTATTGTGTTAGTTAATTGGCATTTATTTTAAATTTTTCTTCAGAGAAAAGAAAAGGTCAGACTTGGGGCGTCCTCTTTGAATATAATTTGGTTTGAAAGATTATTAAATGATGTCAAATCAACATGTTTACAATGAATTTACATCTTAAAATTTCATAAATGAGAAAAGTCAGTCCACCTTTTTTTTAAAAATACAGTAATTATTAGTTAGAAAGCTTAACTATATTTTCTTACCCATTTCCAAAAGTTGAAAATATGAAAAAAAAGCCGCCAAGACTACAAATAAATATAACATAATTGCATGTATTGAAATTGTATTAACTGTTGTAACATAATTTAAGTCATCAAAGTAATTCTAATAAATATACATATTTGTTTCATATGTATAATTATACACTCAATTTGTGTTTATAAAAATGGTATTATATGTATTTTTACACTCAATTTGTCTCCCTTTTGTATTAAACATAGAAAAAGAATTTATATTGAAATTGAGTAGTTCTTTAAACCAAAAGAAAAACATGATAATTTAATGGTCTACAATTGCAGATTTGTTGATTTTGTATTTAGGAATTAGGATGAATTATATATTTTTTACAAGCAAGGTGATCAATTTAGTTATCATTTTCTTCCATGTTTCAAATTTGTATCAAAAACTGTACTTGAGTGTAGTTTGTAAGGGATTATTAGGTTACAAAATAAGCAATATTTTATCAGCAAAATTCGATATCATTTTTTATAGAATAATATCCATACAATCACAACTGAAATAAATATCACTTTTAAAAACTAATAAACAGAGTGATGTTTTAATGGTAAAAAATTAGTGAGTGCAATAGAAAAGTTAGAATAAAACTTAAAAATACATTATATATTTCTGAAATGAAATTAAAAAAAAATTCCTTTAGAGATAGTTCTATAAAAATATAAAGGCATGTATCATTACCCTTAACTTAACAATAAAAATTTAATGACATTCCAACTTGCAAAAGGATCAGATACTCTCCTTGTTAAAAAGGAACACCTCCTCAACGCCACATGTCAGTATATGATTAATTTGACATTTCAAATATGCAATTTTTTTTTTATTTTTTTCAACTAGAAACCGACATTGGAGGAGCAAACTTGTGCAAACTTGCCAAGTTGAGGGGGTAACTGATTCTTTTGCAAGTTGGAGGTGACATTCGACGTTTAGAACCAAGTTGAGGGGTGAACTTGAAACTCAAATTTCACTGATTCTGTTTCAGACGCTATATGGATTGAGTTATACTTGAAATTTGTATAAATACTCAATTCCAATATGATTAAAATTAATAATTTTATAAATTACATATTACATTCTATACTTGTGTTAGACTAAGATCATGTTCTTTTCAACTTTTGAAAGCTGAACTGAACTGAACTTAACCGAACTTAACTGAATTGAACTTAAATGAACTTAACTTATTTCAGTGTAAATTTATAACTGCACATGACTGAACTTAACTGAAATGAACTAAACTGAACTTAACTTAACTTAACTTAATTGTAGTTGAAGAGAACATGACCTAATATCTATTGTCCTTTTAAATTGAACTTTTTAATTATGAAATTTAATTAATTAGTGAGATTGTTTTTTTATAACTTTTACGTAAAAAATTTGATCATTAAAAAATTTGAAAGAACGAAATCACGAAGAAAATAATAAAGAAAGTTGATTATAATTAGGGAAAGTTTACTTCTTTCTTTTTTTTTTGGTAATCAAAGTTTACTTCTTACTATTATTAAGAGAAAGTAGCTATTATTTATCAATATCATAATTATTATTATTTACTGTTAAATACCTTTACATTAATCTTTTGGAGACCGGAGAATCAGACACTAAACCATAAGAAGAGCTAAAGTAAATAGTAAAAGATAAAGATATATCCTTCTTTACAAATAAACCATATGCTTATACCAAAAAAACAATTTGATAAACATACTAAACCAAAAATTAATTTATAAACTAAATTAAATTTCACTCTATAAAGAAAATAGAACAGATTGGAAGAAAAAATGGAAGAGGAGATGGAAAAGTTATTTTTATTCGAATGATTGTAAAAGCTTTCTATTTAAGCTTATATACAAGTTGAAAAGGAAAACTTATGTTCTGTACAATTATACAATTGAGTAGTTATTAATGACATCAGCAGTGGATGATAATATCAGCAACTTGTAACAGAACTTGAAACGGAAAACTAACAAACTAACAAACTTCCAGCTCATCAATCTTGACTTTTGTAGAATCACTGATGTAATCATTCACTCTAAATTTTGCAGGTTTTATAATAAGGACCGAGACCCGTGCACCTTTTCTGTTGAATGATCGACACATAACCAATTTTTATTATATAATAAAAAATAGCTGCGTGTCGATCATCCAACGAGAAAGGTGCATAAGACCCAGTCCTTTTGTATAATTTCCCAAAGTTTGATGGAGAGAATTGATTTTACCATCACTGTCGAGCGCCAGATTCATGTGCCGATGCTTAAGAGCTACAACTCACGAAAAAAGAATATATTTCACAGAATTTGAAAAATCTTTGTATCCACTTCTCGCATTGATTTAATTAGGATATTTTATTTTTCAGGGTGTACATATTTTTGAAAAAGAAAAGAAAGAGAGACAAGAAAAATGAAATGAAACAAAGTGATTAGTGAAGCACTCCAAGGTTATTTTGCCGACAAATTAAAAGAATTAATACACCACCGAAAGGTGCAAGCAGCAGTACATTTCAGTAATTAGCACTACCCACTTGCATTTTTACCTCTTTTTTTTTTCTAAAAAAAATAAACGAGGTTGGCAAAAGTAATAAAGAAAATATCGGATTGCCTCCTCCAAACATAATATTCAGTAATGTACTAATTTTGAATATAATTAGTTACTCAACAATCTAATCCAAATAAATAATGATATATTATACTGTAGATGATATTCTACGGCTAATTTGTTTACAAAATAATGATTATTACAAAAAAAACATTAAAGTTTTTATTCTGCTATTTAACTCGATTCATTTCTGCAATTTTTTACTTGGTATTATAATTTTATCTTTTTTTTTAATTCATTAGCAATGCAGCCGAATAAACATAGTTTTGGGTTGGTGAAGTTTAGTTCATATTTCAAAAAGATCAATTTAGTTTTGAAAATCCAACAACATTTCTGCAAATGAGATACTCAAGCTATGGTATCCACCAAGTAATAAATTAATGCAAGTATGAAGTGGGTATTTGTTAAAATTCAAGTCCACGTGTGACAATCATATTTTAGTGATTTAAATCGTTTAACATGCACGTTGATTTCTTATATGATATCAGAGAGAGGTAGATGATTAATGTTATGAACAACCTTGATAATTGAGCACCACACACCGTATAATTTGAATGTGAAGAGTTTTGTTGAAATCACAAATTGCTCGGGCATAAAATGCTCTTTACGAGATTGTTGTCGTGAGATGAACTATTCAATTTCAAAATTATTTAGTACTGACATTATTACTTAAATGACGTACTGCATTTTAGGTTGATATTAATTATGCTTCTATAATTAGTTACAGCCTCGATTTTGAAAGAACATTGGTATTGATTTGAGGCCGTTGACACATGCCCAAGTTAGGAAAACGACTGATATGATTGAAATATAAAGTTGTGACAACAAAAGACGATGTATTATGATTAAAATTATGTTGTTGCTAAAGCAAAGAGGGAGAAGACAACAAATTGATGGCGATCAAGTATGCGATCAAAAAATTTATTATTACTTTAATAAATAACAAAGACTAAGGCTTGAAAATGTTAATGAATGCATTCATAGTGAAGTTTAATGTGCAGCCGTGTGGAAAACAATATATGACCCGGAATATTATTTATAGAAACATAGGGTGTAGCTACTGTAACTACATAAAAAAAAAAGCTTTGAAGGAAAAACATTTACACATCCAATTTAACCAATGCCATTCAAATCAACATCAAACGATTCGATTCTGCCCAAACCTGCAGCCGTTTCACACACAGGCCTCAATCTAATATTACCGACCAAAATTAAATAAAAGGAGGAAATGGCTCGATGAGTTAGAATGGCGTACCTTTATCCATTTCCAGATCTAAATTCTGCTTATATCACGGCCGAACAGGAAAGTTGTGGCCCAGTTGATAGCCACATAGAGTCTGTTGCGCCAGCTTACTACCCGTGTTAGATAAGCAGATCGCCATATGAACCAACTGGTAAAACCTGCCAGTGATAACCCTTTGGCATCCTGTGAAGAAACAATAGCACTGTGAATCAACCACCTGTTTTATCTTGATTAGTTAGGTAAAAAGTAAAAACAACAGGGGTACTTACTTTACTCTGCCTAAGATCAACAAGGGCTTTGTAGCGGCCAATGGTTGCCATGCTTCCAAGATGTCTGTAAACGAATTGATCTCCCAGATCTAAGTCTTTTGCACTATTTGCATGCCCCCCACCAGCTTTCCCTATTTTGTTCAATAAACCTGATAAATATCTTCCTTGCCGTTCTGCAACCTGTTGCATCAGATAATTCAAAAGGAGAGTAATTCTCCATCAAGTCGCAAGATTAAAGATACGACTCTGCTCTCCTAATTTACTCAGGAATCAGGATGCAACATGATTGATTAAAGATGTATATTTGTACAAAAGACCACTTGGAGCTAAATAACTTGCATCCTGCAATTGCATTGAGCTATTATTCATTTCAAATCCAGCCTTCTTCAGAAATGAACAAGAAAAACGTATTTGTGTCACAGCAAAGATAAATTTTCTGGAGAATTTCCAAATTATCATCTGATATTGAGTAAACAACTACTACCATACTATTAACTACTCATTATTTACCTGAGCCAGAGCTGGAAGGACTGTTTTACCAGTACTTTCAAGAAACCCACTGCAATCGCCTATAGCAAACACATCTTGCACAGAAGGGACTCGAAGCCACTCATCAACACCAATCCTGTAAATTATTTGTTTCTATTAGCATAAGTTAATCTCAGTCATACGTGTTTAAAGCCCTGATAACAATAACATCGCAAGGAATCTGCCAAAGAAGAACACCCTTACAATCATTCAATACCTCTAAAAAGTAGACTACCCTGTAAATCATATTACATAGGAAGCGAGTGATAATATGCCACCCAAAAAAACATTAAGATGAAACATTGGTTTTAATACAATCAAAATTCTGAAAACTACATGATCACAACTCATGAGATATATGTACACAAAATTACATATTATAGCGTACTTGTTTTTCCTTCACCAAAAGATAACCACATCCAAAATACTTAGAATCGTAACTCCTTGAGACACGAGAACAATATAAATTGAAAAAGATGGCATTTGTGTTTGCGGTACTTATTTTCATGATTAAAAAGAAAAATCAAACATCTTTTCATTCTTTAACTCTCTTTTTCTATAGAGAGCAGCCCATGACAAAAACATAATTAAATTTCAAACCATATAAAACAAATTGTTTCTTTGTTTAACATATTTGATTGTGTTACGAAAAGCCTAAAACTGCAACTAGCCAAGTCATGATGAACTTGAAAATTTTGGACAGTTCACTTAAAAAAATGAATAGAAGTTAAAAAAAATGGAAGTAGTTGAACCATTTTGACTTTTTTTTTTGCAAATTGGGTTTACTGAAAAAACATGGAAACTATAGGCATACCTTCCTCCAGGAGACTTGGGAAGGTCCATAGATTTCACAAGAGGTGAAGGACCAACACCAGTAGACCACACTAGTAGTCCATATGGGACCTCTGATCCATCGCTAAGTATTAGCTTTTGAGGCTTAACATCTTTGACAATCCCGCGGACAAGACGAACTCCTGACTGGAAACAAAATGATCGTCAAATAAATTCCTTAGAAATCAAAAAATAACTTAAGCCTAGGATGGACAATAAATGGG
Organism: Euphorbia schlechtendalii; assembly: GCA_949673415.1. Taxonomy (NCBI): domain Eukaryota; kingdom Viridiplantae; phylum Streptophyta; class Magnoliopsida; order Malpighiales; family Euphorbiaceae; genus Euphorbia; species Euphorbia schlechtendalii. The sequence continues at coordinate 13,525 of CATIWQ010008796.1, forward strand.
AGATCTCAAAAACTGCCCATTTGCGTGAAATTTCTCCATATTACATAGTTCGAATGTACATGCTCCAAGTTGATAGATATATGTGTAACCCTTCATGTTTCAGATATTAATGCAGAAAAGCAACATGACATGACCATCAAAGTCCCTTCAATATGATAATGTTCCAAATCAGGCTTTCAGAATTTTTTTTAACTAACTTCACACACCCAAAAGAAAAAGTTACAAGAACTAAGCATGATTTATATGTAGAGATTTTGCACCAGAAGTTCAACATACAAACATACTCACTTAAAAGGGATATGGACAGTCTTCTAAAGCTAATAGATTAAATTCTTCTCCTTCCCACAAATTATAAGCATCTCTAACCTTTGTCAACTGCTTAGTGGCATAGCGACGGAGCCGATCATCAAAAGAAGATAGAATGTCATTTGCCTGTCAATGAGAGAAGAACTAAGCTTATACCTCAAATTCCTACTGTATCAGACTATCAGTAATTAGTAGCAATTATAATATTTTCCGACTAAAAATGTTAAAAAATGAAGCATTCAGCAGAGTGTCTGCAAAACATAAACACAACTTATAGCCTAATTCTGAGTGAACAGACCTCGATCAAAGTAACATGAATGTAATTTTTGACGTGAACATATCTTTGGCGAACATCTCTTGTGATAAAATCGCTAAGTTCACCACTGAATTCAACTCCAGTAGGACCTCCTCCTACAACAACACAATGCAACAGTCTGCTCTTCTCTTCTTCTGTAATACCTGCACTCCAAACATACTCAGGTGTAAGAGAAATGCAGCATAAGCAAATATGTCAATAATGTATAGCAAGAAAAGACAAAAAAAAAAACAGATAATAAAGTGGAAAAAGAATAGCAGGTGCATACCCGGCACATCAGAGAGCATCAAGTTCAGGAGTAGTTTTCTACGAATTTCCTGGGCATGATGAACTTCCCTAAGAAAAGTAGCATGTTCTTTGACACCTTGTATTCCGAAAGTGGAGGCGTCTGCTCCCAATGCAATCACCAACTTGTCATAAGAAAGGTCAAATGTCCACGGATCCATGGTGCTCAATTCATCCGAAACAGTCTCACATTTCACCTTCCAAACAAAAATTCAATTTTGTGATGACCATCCCAAGCTCTATTGATCTCAGGACTTTTACAATACAAAAGCAAACAAATAAAATTAAATAACACACAGCCGATGCAAAGCAGTAAAAAAACTCCCTCGAACAATTTATAACTAAAAGAACAACAAACTAACAAAACATATTAGAATTCGTCACGAAATTTCAGTTCATATGATAAACCAACCATCAAGAAGGGCACTACAGCTGAACAAACTACAAATCTGATACCGAATTTAATGACATTGTTCTCGAACACGAGTCAACATTTATAATTGGATAATCTAATCATATTGATCACAGAAATTACTAAACTGATCATCAAATTGATTTGATGAAGGGTTTCAAACAATTTCTCGACAAGCAAATGAAGGAAAAGAAAAGGAGAAATCCGCAAATTCAAAGAGAAGAAGCAGTACCACATGGTTATGAGCATCAACGCCAATACATTTAGCGAGAAAGAAGTAGGAATTAGGTTCCTTAGAAATGGCGGGCTGGATCCGGGCGATAGGCTCGGCAACGGATCTAAACTCGAGGGTACCAACGCAAGTAGAAGCGAGGAGAGGGGTGAAGACCATGTGATTCCGGGGGGAAACGCAGACAACATCATAATATTGAGTGTCAATGGTCTTCATGAGTCGGCAGCCGGCCCAACCCGACCCTAAGATGACGACGCGAGGTTTGTCCTTGGGAGTGGTCGGACCTAGACCCGCATAGGGCGTCGGTGAAGAAGGCGGCGGAGGAGGCGGCGGGGGGCTTTTGTGATGGGCTGCATCGGTGCTGAAGTAAAAGAGGGAAGTGAATAAAAAGTTGGGATTGTTGTTGCGGGCGAAGGAAGTGGAAGAAGAAGATAGTGAATTGGTCTTTGCGAAACGAATTAGATTGGCAAAACGAGACATGATACAATGAAATGTGAGAGTGGAAGTATGAGAAGGAGAAGGAAGATGATTGATGATATATAGATAAATAGATACTTATACTGTGGAGTCCACCGTCACTGACCTGCGCTAAGAGAGAAGATAGGAGAAAGTTGAATCTTTGATTCAGCTGTTCTCTCTCCACGTGTCATTAGTATGTTTTTTTCTAGAATTAACCTTTTGAACCTCGACAAAAGCTCTAACTAACTCCTCACCTTGTAAAAAATGTATGCATTTGTTCTTTAAATGTAACAAGATTTTGGTTTGGTTCGAATTTTAGAAAATGTTATTTCTCTTTTCTCAATCATGACATTGTAAATTAAATTGATTCACTTTTTGTAAATTCAGGAAATTATTTGAAATTATTTTACATGTTCATGAATTACTTAGAATTTTCAAGAGAAAAATAAGCGTTTAAAGAAAATGTTCAAAGAAGTTTCTGCATATTAAGGCTTTTTTTTACAAATGTGGACATTTGGATTTCTGTCAACCCCTTGTGAGTTTGCATTGTACACTAGAGACTAACAAGTTATCATTATTAGACAAATGATCAACTGCAACCGATAATGGCCAAACCAAATGTATGGTGAGAGTAATATTTTCCTCCCTAAATTTAATAAACCAAACATGTCACTAAAATTGCTGTATTTGCAGCAGTCATTTGAACATTTATGTTGTTTGATATGTTGTGTGGGGTGGCTTGATTGCAGATTTGCAGCTGTTGGAGCTTCGGTCTATTCTATTAATATGAATCCGCTGTGGCAAAAGGCTTGACTTGCAAAGAAGTTAATGGAGTCAAATTTCCAAGTGCTTGCTTGTCAACACTTACAACGGTTTTAGCCAATATTTTGGGACTATTTAACGTCTCAGGGAATGTGATGTACCAAGAAGTTGATTGTTGAGGGGAGAATGTAATTGCATTACTCCTTGGGGTGCAAACGTAGGGCTCTCGTGCTATTTAAGAAGAAAGGATCGATCTCATTACTGAGAGATTCTATTATAGTCCATAGAACCATATGGTCTTTTTTTCATGGTCTGCATTCTTAAATGATTGACTTGCGCTATTAGACGGTTATAATACAACTAATATATTCGTCTGCTAGGAACCATTTAAAGGAGAGAAATCAAGAGAGAACACAATTTATTCAGTGAAGTAAAAATAAGAAAGTAATAGAAAGAAGAGGTGACGATGACATATAGTTATTGGTTTTGATGAAGAGAAGAAAAATAAGGAAAAGGGGAATTAAGATCTGTTGCTATTAAAAGAAGGCGGATCATGGCCCCGAATAGTTCTGTCAGCATCACCTTCAAACTTGTACCTCCAACTCCATCAGCTTCTGCAATCAACAATTTCGAGTGTCATACAATGGATGTACCAGTTTGTTGACATGCAAATAGAATTGATGAGAAAGGAAGAATGACAATCCGGCAGAGAAGAAAAGGGTGTCACGGCAAACAAAACCACCCAAAATGCACCACTACTACTACCACATCAACCATAAGTCGTATATCATTATCACCTATATCCCCTATAAAAAACATTATATAAAGGAATTTATTGCCAAAACTACAAAATAAACCAAAAAATATATGAAAACACCAGCGCTGAAAATTAAAACGAACAAGAATGAACATGGTTTTAATAAAAAATTTAACTTACAGGGAAAATGTGGACTTTCACTGCGCACCTATCAGGATTCATTCACTTCCGAACTTCGTTTCCCAAATTGCCATTTATCCAACAAAACAAAAGTTTCCCAATTCATTGCACATCCGCACCGCAATATTCTTCAACTAAGAAGTAGAATCTACTCTGCTTACTGGGAACAACTTGCAATAATAGTTATCATAAAAAAGAAGAGGGGAAAATACACAAGCCTTTGTAACCGGGCATACTTTTGAGCCACCTAGTAAAAAGAAATGTTCAATTTAACAACAAATCGAATCCCTGGCCATGGTCGATATACCCACTTTTTATTAAATCAACATCCCATGCATATATAGGATAAAAACGAGTTCATTAACTGATACCAATTCAAGTAAACTGCATCACACAATAACAGCACAACATATTTAAGTCAATACTCAAACAGTCAATAGGTTCAAAGCAGTAGCTTTAAAAATGCAGAAATGTAGTCCTATTCCTGCTTTACACATTCACTAGTGACACCAATTAAAGTACAGACATTTCAAATTCAAGTCATTCCCATGTGCATACAAGTACATGAGCAAACATTAGTCACCATACATTTAACAACATCACCTCTTCTTAAAACCGTATTTCTTTCGCTCATAGAAAAGATCTGTCTTTGCACTTCCTAAATTAACAATTTTGGGGCATCCGTCTCGATCTTTCTCCTGCTGAGTGCATTCTTTGCAGTAGTAGGCATCTGAGATACCAACTCCTCCACAGATGACACATCGACCTTGGAAAGATCCGTAGTTGCACTCGTCACAGATGCGAACTAGAGTGCAAGGCCGCACATAGGAATCACATATAACACATTTCCCATCATCTTTCTCACACAGTCTTCCAATGGCAATTCCAGGCTGCTTCCTGCACATTATCAAATCAGGATGATGCTTCGCCATGGTCCAAGTTCCTAGATCCCACTTTGTCTGTAACCTGCATTTACAGACATTGAATGTCAAAACTTTCCGACTCACAGATATGAGCCACAGTTCAATATTTCAAGACAATAAAGTCTGTAATCAATTACTATATATTAACAACACAAGCTATGTATGCACTAGTTTTGGCCCTTGTCACCAACTACACTGGCCACTGTATAGAAATATGCTTTTGCCTTTTCCAAGTACTTGGACAGAAGGCAGACATGGATGCCATTCATTCATATGATCAACCTCCTGCCATTCAATTCCACTAGATCTTATTCTAAGTCAAAAAAAAAAAAAAAAATTCAAGCAACAAATTTTCTTTATTTGTGGATGAATTCAAGACAACAGCACAGATGTATGCCTTTTAAAATTAATTACTATAAGAATATTATGAAGTTGACAATGGCGACCAATTTGATTACAGTATTAAACATTTAGGCCAGAACAATGTTTACAAAGAAAGGCCATGGTAATGAATTAACGATGCAGTAACTAACAGCACCAATACAAGAACTGAGTTCCCAATGCATCCACCATTTAAAGGCAAAAGCTCAAATAATAATCTAAAATACCAAGCCACCATTCTGCTCTACCTCAGCACGTCCTGTCTCAAGTATGACATATATACTTGTTATAATTGTTTTAGGAAATCAATTTTGCATTCAAATAGTCACAAGAAAAATCGACTTTATTCATTTCTTATTTCACCACTAAAACATATAAAGCCAAGAGCGAGAGAAGCCTGCATTAGAAAGTAAATTTGTTTTTCTTTCTAAGATTTTGCCTAAAAAATATATTTCTATGTATAGCCATGTATTGACACAACATTAACGCTGCATTCTCGTTTACAGAGAACCAAATCCACATGTCAAGAAAACCAAGATCAAAACCAAGGGTATATACAGTAGAAAATGTTATCATACATTATATTCTTCTCTAGCAAAAAAAAAACATAAAAATGTAAATTTTCCATTAAATTAGCTCGGGTGAGCAAATACATTGATTATTATATCCTGTAATGTGAACAATCTGGCAATTCCTCAGAATTGAAAGCTAAAACTTTCTAACACAATGATTTCGAAATTTTAAAGGGTTGGGTTAGGGTAACAAATTATTTCACGGTGAGGAAGAATAAAATTGAAACAAAGTAAATGGAAAGAAAAGCATATGCATCACACCATGCCCTTTCGAAGCTGTTTTTCTAAATACAGGAAATACATCGTCAAACTTTGACAATCCCCATCCATCAAACTTACTAAAAGTTCGATATAAGCATGCCAATGCATATTTACGATTCGAAATCCTAAATTCTAAGGAAGTAGAAAACAGTAACCGTGCTCGAATAAAAGCAATACTGACCGATCACAGGCAATGAACAACGCTGATGAACAGTTTCTATGGAGGGCGGCGCAGAAACCAAACAATTTCGCCCGGCGTAGGAATGGTGGTGAATTGTATATATATGCATCTAAAATTAAAAGCAGCGGCGTGGTAGATATTTGTTTGCGCAGAGTGCGCCAGAAAATTCTAGCAATTTCACAGGGTCAGGCCATTTAACTATTTAGGCCCACAACCTTTTTATAGGAATAGGCCCACCATCTCTAACTTGACAACATTTATCCAAACTCATCCCTATATTTTTTATTTCATACATGCATTTTCTTAAAATATCGTGATAAATATTCACTCACCACGAATGTACCTCGAATCCAATGTTTCTAGAAATTACAATTCAATCTTAACCATCAGAGTGAGACACTTGATGACTTCATTTACATATTTAATTTCTCTGAGCATTCCAATTTTCTTAAAATCTCGGTTTGGTTTGTACAAAATAATTACACCATGTTAGTGTGCCTTGGATAATCCCATCTCATGATCACAAGATCACATTGAAATATCCAATATTAACAAATTTCTATTATTTATATACTATTAAAGGTGCTTGTTATAGTTATTTTGATTTATAGAGTAACTATTACTTTGTGCTTTATTTTTACTTAATCAAATTATACATCAGATATTCAATAGTGATAAAAAAATAGAGTCATGGTAATAGAATAATCAATAATTATATATATTAGCACATAAAATACAAACGTATAAATTACGTGTGACTGGAGCCATCATTGGTAAGATCAAATAATAGTAAATAAATGAGTAAATCCTAAATTTAACCTTTAATCTTGATGTTTGAACTTTATAATTAGTATGAAGAAACTCAAGTAGGCATAAAGTTAAATAAAAATCTAAAAACAAACTTGCAGTCGAGAAAAATAAAAGTAACCCAACGGGAAAGAAGTCATATACATAAGATCCCAATCAGGAAATTTGTCATGAAAATGAATTGTAGTTAAGTTCATATAATATTATATAAGATAAAAACAATTAATGAACAATAAAATAAAGTCATAAGTGGATACAGCTTTCCAGTTGGTAGATTGATCGCCATGCAATATTATAATATTCAAATACAAAATGAAAAGTCCATTATTTGACATTAAATCGATTTTAAAAAAACACAATCACACCGATCATTTGTAGGTTAAATAAACAGCGAAATTTTAAATCCCATGTCGTACCACGATCACCACCAAATTAACACAAGGGAAATTATTTGATTAGAAGTGCTTGAAAATGTAAAAAGATTATTAAAAACAACAATTATGTATACACACCAATTGTTGGAGAGCTGTCACCTTGTTAATTTTGTTTCTCTGAGCTCTCCGCTTTTTGTCCATTGGAATATTTGCAGTCATTTCCATTGTTTCGCTCGTCAATCTAACAACCAATCCAATCCAATCCAATCCAGTTATGCGTAGTATCACTTCTCCAATTATGCTCCATTATCATCGACTAATTATATTATTATTCCTTGTCCCATTTTGGGTGCTGGGCCATCCTTTTTCATCATGAATTTGTTTCTTCTTACATTCCTCAATCCAATTCTTGCATTTCTTCTTCTTATTTCATTTTCAAATCCTGTTATTTCCACCAGTTTCAAAGACTATTTCCCAGATGAAAGAGATGGGTTACTGCAGCTAAGGGATTCCACTACTTCCTCTGCAAATCTGCATCACAATTGGACTGGACCTCCTTGTATTGGCGATTTCAGTCGATGGCTTGGAATCACTTGCTCAAATTGGCATGTGATTCATCTTGTTCTTGACGGTATTCAACTCACAGGCTCTCTCCCTCCTTCCTTTCTACTAAACCTCACTTTTTTAACCCGTCTTAGCTTCAACAACAATTCTATCTTCGGTCCGCTTCCTAACCTTACCAATCTTGTTCTCTTACAAACCATTAATCTTCCATTGAACCGATTCACCGGCTCAATTCCTCACCATTATACTCAACTGCCAAACCTGAATCGTCTAGAACTTCAGCTGAACTACGTAGAGGGTCAAATCCCGGCCTTTAATCAGAACTCTTTATCGGATTTTAATGTTTCTTACAATCATCTTCAAGGTGCGATTCCTTCAACTACCGCGCTTCGAAGATTCCCGAAATCCTCCTTTGATCATAACCCCGATCTCTGCGGATTTCCTTTACAAGCATGTGCTGTAATACCTCCTGCCCCAGCACCCGAGCCGCACAACAACAACAACACTCCTATTTGGATCATTATTCTGATTTCGGTTGCAGCTGCTTTTCTTCCTTTTATAATTCTATTCATTTTCCTGTGTTATTATAAAATGAAACAAACAGCGAGTGAAGCAGTTACAAGTGCTGGTACTGTCACGAAAATGCATAGAGTAGAGGAGCCTGAAAGAAGAGAGGAGCTTGAGTTTTTTGAGAAGAACATAGCAATGTTTGACTTGGATGATTTGCTGAGGGCATCAGCTGAAGTGCTTGGAAAGGGACAACACGGAACAACCTACAAAGCAAACCTGGAATTAAGTGGAGTTTTTGCGGTTAAGAGAGTTCGAGACATGAATGAATCGAGCAAGAAAGAGTTCATACAGCAAATGCAGGTTCTTGGAAAGCTCCGGCATGAGAATTTGGCTAAAATCATCTCGTTTTATTACTCCAAAGACGAGAAACTGGTCATCTATGAATTCGTACCTGATGGCGACCTATTTCAGCTACTACACGGTCAGTTTCTTATAAATTACAAAATAATGGTTACTTTGTTATATACAAAAAAAAACTTAGCGGTTTTGTGGAATAATGGCAGAGAATAGAGGAGGTGGAAGAGTGGCATTGAATTGGAGACAAAGATTGAGCATAATTAAAGACATAGCAAAAGGCCTAGCGTTTCTTCACTTGTCTTTACCAAAACATAGAGTGCCTCATGCAAATCTCAAGTCTACTAATGTTTTGATCTGTAATGATGGTCAATCTTACCATTCCAAGCTCACCAATTATGGTTTCTTCCCTCTTTTGCCTTCTAAGAGAGTTTCTCAAACATTAGCCATTGGGAGATCTCCTGAATTCTCGGAGGGTAAGAAGCTCACCCACAAAACGGATATATACTGCTTTGGGATTGTGTTATTGGAGATCATAACGGGAAGAGTTCCTGAAGAGGAAAATGGCGACCAAATTGAACATCTTTCAGATTGGGTGAAAAGTGTGGTGAATAATGATTGGTCAACTGATATATTAGATGTAGAGATGTTAGGATCAAGAGAAGGACATGATCAGATGTTGATGCTAACTGAGATAGCGTTGGAGTGTACAGATTTGGAGCCACACAATCGCCCTAAAATCACCCAATTGTTGTCAAGAATACAGGAAATTGATTTTATGAACACTTAATATGAGTCTTAAATTAATTGTTTAACTTTTGTTCATTCATTGATTTTTTTTTTTTTTTTTGTAAAAAAAATGAAAATTTATTGTCTTCAATTGTAATGAGCTAGGTACAAGCCATTAAGGATCCTGGAAGTCTGAGGATTGGTTGCATGGATTTGTGTAGTATGCTTTAATAATTCTAAACAATTTGTTATAAAAAAAAAGGTTTATTAACAACATAAGTTGTCTTTGGATGGTTAGTAAAACTCATCCAATTACATTCAGTTTCGTGTAAAATAATGGTTTGTGATGACAGGCATTATCTATAAGGATTGCATGAAGGACAAATTCTGCATATGATGAAGTAAATATAACAGGCCTTTGGCATCTGGGTGCGGCAACTCGTGTATCATGTATTGTAACTTGTAACTCAACATGAATAAAATAACTTATAGATATTAGTCAATTTTTAAATATACATCTCCAACGGAGTTATATGTTTTTGTGTTTGTAAAACAAATAGAGATTGTTTAACATTCGTGGTAAAAAAATCGATCTTTTATCGAGGTAAAATTGGCATACAAAGAATGTCTCTCGTCAACGAAAAGATATGTTTCATTAGTGTTTATTGCCTAGATTCAATTCGTATTAGATTCAGTAACTAGATAGATAAACATAAATTCTACTTAAATGAAATAAATTTGATATAATGAACTAGATTTTAATTCATTAAGAGTCTATGATTAAGCTGAAGTTAACGAGTAATTATGCCTAACTGATACTGAGTACAAAAAAGTGAGTGAAAACTCAAAACTTGAGTCATAGTTTGTTGGTATATCCAGAAAGAGAGAAACAAGGAGGTAGAGAAGTTTAAGCGAAGCAATGAAGTTGATAAGAGAGAAGAAACAAATCCGGTTGAGTTTAAGAAAATGAAAAGCCAGGTCATTATTATACGTGTCAACCAGAATACACAGAAGAGTCCCAAGTGTACTTTAGTTTTGGCCAATTTAGGCTGTCTTGCTTCCACTTCGCCTTGCATGCAATCCCCTTTCTTTCTATATCTTCTTCTTCTTCTCTCTTGTATCAACTCCCCTTTTCTCCCCCGAATATTCAACATAAGAAAAGAGAGATGCCGCGAGGATATGCATTTGGTCGGGCAGAAGAAGCCACCCACCCAGACTCCATCAGATCTGCTTTAGCTGAATTCATTTCCACTCTCATCTTCGTTTTTGCCGGCGAAGGTTCTGTCCTTGCTCTCGGTATTACTTACTCTCTTCCTATACTCTCTTTTTCCAGTTGATCTCGTGCTTTTAATTAAGCTGTAAATGTGCGCAGACAAAATATACAAGGAAACAGGGCCGCCGGTCTCAGGGCTGGTGATGATTGCACTAGCACATGCATTGGCACTGTTTGCAGCAGTTTCAAGCAGCATCAATGTATCAGGTGGACATGTCAACCCAGCTGTTACCTTTGGTGCTTTGGTCGGCGGTAGAATTTCAGTTCTCAGGGCTTTCTTTTACTGGATTGCTCAGATTCTTGGTGCCATTGTTGCTTCTCTCTTGCTCAGGCTTGTCACTAATGGAATGGTATACACTAACCCTTCCACTAATCCCATCTTTAAATCATCAAATATGTAATCAATTCAAATGAGTGTTTGTTTGTTTGTGCAGAGACCAGTAGGATTCCACGTGTCATCAGGAGTAGGAGAAATGCATGGACTGATCATGGAGATGGTGATGACATTTGGACTTGTATACACTGTGTATGCCACTGCTATCGACCCTAAAAGAGGAAGCTTGGGGATCATTGCTCCTTTAGCCATTGCTTTCATTGTGGGAGCCAACATTTTAGTAGGCGGTCCTTTTGATGGGGCGTCCATGAATCCGGCTAGAGCTTTTGGGCCTGCTCTTGTTGGTTGGAGATGGCACAACCATTGGATCTATTGGGTTGGTCCTTTCGTTGGAGCTGCCTTGGCCGCCCTCATTTATGAGTACATGGTCATCCCAAACGAGCCACCTCATCACACTCATCATCAGCCTTTGACTCCTGAGGACTACTAGTTCTTTTTACTCTGCCTTGTCTAGTTTGGTCGTGAACAATTGGTGGAAACCACTGTTTTTACTCCCCTGTCTTGTTTTCATCATTTGTAACTAGTGTTGTTTTTACCTTCTGTAAGTAGGTGTTGTTTTTTTAGTTTGTAACAATAAGAAGTGAAATTGTTCACTTAATTTGCAGTAATAAAAAGAAGTGATCGGTCCACAGAAAATTATGATTTCATACACATTCCTAAATCCCAAATCTTGAGATTACAGAGAAGAGTTACTTTAAGCTGGAGTACAACATAATAAACATATGGCTATGTAAAAACAGACATATAAACACATGTTATTCTGTGTTGTAGAAACTGGCAACCCAAGGAGCAAGTTGTGTGACATGAGGTGCTCTTGGATTGACAGCATAGTAATCAGACCAATAACATGGTGAGAGTGTATCACTGAATTTGGCACCTGAATATATACAAAAAGGCAGCCAGTTTTCACCTCCATTCATTCTCCTTTTCCTTTCTCTAGGATACGCCAATGGAGCCTGTACATACCTGTATGGATCTATCCCAATCAGGATGGTCTAACCTAACCTCTAAACAAAAGTTCTGCATTTTCAAACTGGAGTTGCACAAATCATCAAAACTGAGATATATATGTTTTTACCTGATACCATTAAGCATAGCATCCCAACAAAAATGTGTATGGCCAAACACGTGGCACGAAGATGAATTACTCTTAGTCCCATGTATTGATCTTAGGCGATCCTCCAGATAATCAGAGCCAATAACCTTTGGGAGGTTAGGATAGAATAGCATCCTCTTCTCTGGACATAGCTCTTGCCTGAACAACAATCACACACCATGACAACCGACCTTAAACTCTTCGAAGTTGATTCCAACATGAGAACTTATCTATGCCCAACACAGGCAGCTTTAGTAAACTTAAGAGCTTCATACAACGAGGCAGCTCTGGAAAACATACAAACAAGCTCACCTTAATCCCACCATTGTACCAGACAATCTAAAATCCTTGTGAGCAAATTACACCTTTCAAAACCAAATACAACATCATACAGGTGCTGCACCTGCACCTAAAATCAATTATTTCCACTTTTGCGGAAGTTTTCTTCATTTGCCATTATGAAATGAACTTTGTTTTTGAGAATAAAAATAATCAGAAGAAAGAATAAATGAGAAAATATTTCTATCTCAAGAGAAATTTCATTTATTTTAGACTTTATTGGCAGAAAACAGGAATTAAGAAATAGAAAATTGAGAACAGATGGTTAGTTGAACTACTAAAAATAAAATGTTTGACAACCATTATACTGGAGCAACATTAAGAATGCAACCATCCAAGTTAATACTTAGCAGAGGAACTATAAGTACTAGGTAGAGTAAGCAGTAAAAGAAAGTGTTGTTTAGTAAGCTTTAATCTAAACTCGAAAGCTTTTTCAGATTCACTAACCTGGGAACAAAGTGAGAGAAAGTAATCATGTGATCACAAGTTCTCTGCATGGACTTGAATATATCCCCGTTTTCTTCATTCATAGCATCAAAGTACATAGCAAGGGAGGTATCTCTACTTGAAAGTCCCCTTGGCCACTTGCATGCATGATAATCCTTGCATACCTTTAGATATTATTAGTTGGCCATGTCATAATTACATACTTGAGCTAGAAAAGAAAGTGGATCACCATCTCCAATGAAGGAATTCGAATGCTTGTGATGTCCTCCTCTCTATCAAAACTCTGGAAATCAAAAGTAGCAATTCAGTGTAAGTCGAGCAATTTTCAAAGATCTTAATATGATTGCAAGAAAAGAAATGAGAAAAAAAACGAGTGCAGATCAATCACCTCATGGTACCAAGAAAACAGAGGTATAATTCCCAAGCCATCAATAACCAGCGGTTTGGTTTCAATCCCCAGCTCTATACATGCATCAAGCAATTTATTCAGCTTTTCAAGAGAATCAAGCTGGAAAAAAACAGTCACTTTTAATCAGATAACAGATTCAATCAACAGATCGGATGCAGCATAAACCAGCATCATTATTGAATAACATGTAACATCACAGTACCACCATCTATTAGAAGGACTCCAAAATTACAGAGACACACAAATGATCAATAATTTAGATTGTAACTACACTTTCCCAATAACTCAACTATAGAAGTTACTGACTAAACACAGCATAAAATCTGGCAGTCACACTTACACAGTGTTCTTGCTTGGAACGACACCAAAGATCATGATTTCCAGGCACATAGAAAACACGCTCAAACCTATCCTTCAAAAGAGACATGGTGAGGAAAAAATCACTGAAAGTCTCGGCTACATCACCCGCAACGAGAAGAACATCTTTGATGTGCTTCTTAGATGACAAACCCTTGATCCATGCCATATTCTCAGGGTAGTCGGTGTGCAAATCGGAAAGCACAAACACCCGTAATCCTGAGCCGTATTCATCACCAGAAGTGGAAGATAATATCTGCGGTCTTCTAATGCTGGTCAATCTAGGGTTTGTGCCGTACTTTCTGGATGCAACAATTCGTGTAGAAAAGTAATTGGGAGGCCAAGAGACCTCAGACAAGCTCCAGTTCGAGGGGATCGATCTCAGCTGGAGTAACATTCGAGCTGTCTGCCTGCCAATTGAGAGAAATAACATTATAAATGCTTGTCCCTCTCTTTTCAAATAATTATCAATAAAAATGTCACGATAAAAATATTTATTTACACTTTTAATTTATATTTATTTAAAAGTTAATTAAATATTTTATTTTTTTTACCATTTTCAATGTTCATTAAACAAGGGCATAATAGAAAAAATGTGCATTAAAATATTAAAACGATACTTATTTAAAAAAATTTCAAAAACTCTGAAAAGATAGTTATTAAAAAGAGGGAGTATAAATTTTAATTTTATCTTTTTTTTAAAAAGCTTTGTTTGAGTGGAAAGTATTTAAAGAATTTTTTTAAAAAAATAAGATCGGACAATGTCGGATAGAATTGTAAATGGATAAGGATAATTTTAAAATTTTATGTTCAGAAAGAAGTAACGAAAATTGATAAAAAAAAGGTGAAATGTTTAAGAATACATTAATTTGCTACTTTCGAAATTCACCAAATTGATTGGATTGAAAACGAAGGATTGCAAGAGAAATGAAATTAATCAATTTCCCTTCCAATTCATTCTCTATTAAAATTTTCAAAACAAACATGAAAATTCAATTACTCTTTGTCAATCTCCTTTGAAAACTTTCATCCAAACAAAGGATCTATGATGAGGTCATGTTACTCATGTGCCAATACTAATTTTTTAAACACCTACATATTTGCAAGCCCATTCACATGATTGTAAAATTTTGGTCTAAATATAGAGGAGTTGATCACCATTAACTACAATTCATTTCTAGCACTATTGCTTAGTAAACTTCGTTATGTGCTGTACTTTCCAGTTGATGATAAATGGAATGGTTTCCTTACAAGTGGCACTTTAGTCTTCTTCAATTCAACAAGTCAGGTTACTTTTTTTCTTCTGTTGTCTACAAATACTGGTTACGTTTGCATCACTAAAAAAATTGTAACAATTACAACAATTATAATACTACTGTTACAGGCCAACTTTTGTGCTGATAAAATTCAAGATTGGGGTTCTGTCATACACTAACTTCATATTTAATTAACAGGACAACTACATCAATATTATGCAGAACCCCCTGAAAGTTGTGTGTACATAGTTCTGCTCAAAAACCCTACACATGAAAGAATTTAGGAACATTGTACATGTGATCGAATATTTGCACCTACGACATTGTACAAACACTATGGAGCTCGCATTTTCTCAACAATGTTCCGACTCTTTTCTTCTATGTGCCGTCTCTTCTCTTCCAATTTCTCCCCCATCTTCTTTCCCAAATCCAGCATCCTTGCTCTTCTTCCCATTCTCTTTGGTCTCAAATCATCTTCTTCAGAAGCATTTATCTGCTTTTCTGCTTGTACCAGAGATCTGGACTCCAACTCTCTGTTTTGTTGGTTTGTGTTTTTTGATTCATAGATTCCCAAAAGAGGCATCTTTAATTCTTCCACAGATTTTCTACCTTCTAGAAATGGCTGTGGAGAGCTCAATGATCCCTGAAAAACTTCAGAAGATTCGGGAATCGATAGTTTGGAATGCTCTATTTTTGAACCCTCGATTTCAGGACCATTACTAGTAGCTTGTACAAGCGACTCCTGCTTGGCTTTTACTTCATTGGTTTGGGAGGAATGAGAGGATTCACATGCATTGGCATTGTCGGCAGTTGTTTCTCGATTAAGCCATATAAAAGGAGCGACTGTTCGGGGAATCCAGTCATTCTTTTCTGCCAACATAAACGGAATGCAAAGGCTTTCACAATTCGGTAGAACGATTGTTTCTCTGATTGAAGCCTGATGATTAAGGGCAGAAACATTAGGCGTGTGTAAACCCTCTTTTGATAGTTTTGTTCCAGTAATCAAAACAATAGATTCCACATAATGAAGGGCAAGTCCATACCTTGAATCGGTTTATTAAGAACAAAGCAATTCGGCCATTACTAATCTTGTGATCCCCAATGGATGATTCCAAGTCAAATTCTATGTCAGGCATAGATACAAAACCATACCATAACTGGTCTGAAGGAGGAGGCTTTACATGCAATCTCAAGGTTCCGCGAAGTGATGCAATCCTTATTGACAGAGAGATGGGTACCTAGAGACGAACTTCGTTTATCAGTAAGAAAAAGAAAAAAAAAACATTATTCTGATTGAATTAATATAAACATCTTATTTGGATTATCCTACAGTTAGCTGGAAAGACCCTATTCATTTTCTAGTAATTACTTAAGCTGATTGAATTCCTGCAAAGTTACAGACATAATGGTGAATGCGAAAAATATAAAGATTGTCGGTTGTTTTCAAGTTATCAAAACATTTAACAGATATATGACAGCCTAAAAGAATGAATATTACACAGAATGAGTAAGTGAAAGCAAGCATACATACAAACCTGTGCAACTTGTTTGGTAATGGAATTAACAATAGACTTCCACTTAGATACATTAGTTGTTGAAGAACTTGTAGGGTTTTTCAACCCATCTGCAAACAAAAGACGAACAGCGGTTGTCATTTTTTTTCATTTCTCTTTAACCAGTTGGAAATGTACTATAATTGCTCTAACAGACACAGGCCAAAAATAAATTAGTTGACCAGTTCCATGGCTCCTTTATATTGCATCAAAAGTGGACAGCATGAATTCAAAAAAAAGATCCCAAATTAATTTTATGCTGCATATACACATTAATACATGATTTGCGACATTTACACTATAACCACTTAAGATTTATGAATTACCACCATCAGATTCTCATATTTGAGTTATATTCCGTAAATTTCTCAAGCTTATAATATGTTCTTTAATAAGAGCTGTCAATGCAAGTAAATGCATGTATATACAGATAAGAACTTTTATAAAAATTCATACGAAGTTCTATATTTGCTTCTACTGAGGCAGATATTTTACTTGCAAATTATTTAACCCTAGTACTGGGAAAAGCCTACAAAAGTTACAGAAATTAACTCAATCTTACTTTCATCAGCCCCAAAATCACTAAGATTTTAGCAAAACGAAAGGCAAAACCACCATACTTCATTCAGCTTTGCTTTTCCAAGACATTCTATATCAAGTCTATGAACTTCAAGGGGGAAGTATATACAAAAAAATACTTAACCATATTTTCATTTTTCAAATCATAATCAATTATAATTTCATTAATTAAACATCTCCAATAAAAATTAAAAACCTTTAAAACAAATTAGCACGTGTTACTAGGATTTACCAAAAGCAATTGACATATGATTGTTTAGTACAATAATTATAAGAAGTTGAATGAACATTTCATATCCTGTAGCTTTCTGTTCTTTTCTATAGGATTTGCTAATTCTATATTACACACTATTAGAGAGATTAATCATTTTTAATGTGACAAAAAAGATGTTCGGTAAAACATGGGTTCTGTATGATTATTCAATACAAGAAACTCTAGACAGACAACCAGGAGCCTATATTGTGTTCTAGTATTTGCTATAACCAAACTTCTGCAATCTCTAGCGATGACTTCAAACAAAATTTTAAAAAATCATGGGATATTAATCTCACGACCCATTGCATGGCATGCTTTGAAAGCAAAGAGACATGCAGCATATAAATTATGATGGATTAAAACATTACCTTACAGAATGTATTTGATGCCTTGATACTTAAAGTTATACCATAGACCATAACAAGCATATACAAGGTATAATCTACATACCAAATTTCGCATTTCCTTCCTGCCTTTGTTCTGGCACATCAACAGTTCCTTCAGAAAGATTCAGTTGTTTGCCAATATCTTCAAAATCTTCCAGAAGATAAGGAGAGACATCCCCAATAGAGCTCAACCCTGAGTTTTTATCCGCCATGTCCTTTTGAAGATTTTGAACTTCTAATCTTGTTTCAATATACAATACCAACCCATCACAATATTCGACATCAAGTTCCCAAGCCCATACATCATTCATGTCAGTGGGAAGAACTCTAATACCATGGATGTGAGGGGGTAAGCTCCCAAGGCTTAGGTCCGTACACATTATTTCACCAATGTAATTGGGTTTCCTCATACTAGACAATGTTCTCTATTATGCCCGTAGGTGGATTGTAGGAACAAAGAAACAAACGTGTCTCAAATTTTAATACCCAAGTATAACATGCACAAAGAAAAACGGATGCGGACATAAACACATTCATAACACATCAAGTGCATCAAATGTTATATATTATAAACGGTCATGGAAATTTTTAGAAGCAATTAGTTATGCAAAATTCTACCTTCATCTGTACTTAAATGTTATTGCTTTAATAATTAAGAGCGAAAATTTGTTTTGGATAGTTCAATTTTTTCCTCAATGTAAATATTAATATAATCCAAGCAGTGTCTCTTTACCATAAAAAATGTGAAGCATTTGAACTTATGATAATTACCTGAATCCTTGCATGCACTGCCTTCCTCGTATCAGCATTGTTTTTTGCATCAAAGAACATCCTAGAAATTAGCAAGTTCCAGCAGAGAGTTCCTTCGTCAATATGGAACTTTTCATCAGAGTCCAAATCAGATAAAGGACTTTGACCTGCTGAGCGGGAAGAGGTTGATGTTGAGAATACTGCCAAATTATCATCCTCAGCACTCAGAGATGGCTTTGCTGTTGAAGCAGTCTTTACTGAGCCAGTGGTCAGATCTTGGAATAAGTGATTTCTGTCATTAATTTTCCTTTCTTCACGGGGCAGTGAGAAAATTCCCCTATTATCTACACTGGTCTTCGAAGCCTTTCTGGCAAGCTTTTTCAAAAACAGGCGAACTTTTGTCCCAGAACCATCAGACTTAGTCACCTTATCTGTTGGTTCAGCATGGAACCCTACAGAGGGTTTCATAAATGAAGGGTACCCTGTATTTAAGGACGTCACATAACAGTGGAAATCTTCATTCAACTTAGTGAACCAGTTGATTCTTTCTTTATCATGACAAGAAGCAAGACGGAGGGCTTTACACCAGGACTCTTTCTCCCATGGCGTCTCAAGATAAATGTAAATTGTTTTACTTGAACCATATATAACCGAAGACTTGCTTTCAACTCTTATGGGAAACCTTTTAGCCCTGTAATTAGACAATATTGTGCAATGTTAGATAAAAAATGAGCAAGAGCAACAGATTCCAATAACCTTTGGCATCTCCAACCCTACACTATCATTTTTCACTTCAAACTCTATAATATGAAGTTGCCAAAATGTTTATTCTCCAATCCTTCACATCACAAAATATTAATATTTTATTCCTTTCTACCTAACTCAAAACAACAAACAACCAATCAAACCAAAAGAAAAGAAAATGAAAAAGAAACCAAAAACCAAAAGTAATAATATTATTAAAAAATATTAGAAGTTGCTACAGCACCACTTCAAATATGAAGTGGTATTGTAGCAACTTCATTTTTTGAAGTAGGAAATGAAGCTGAATTGGAGCTTCATCTCCACTTCAAAGACTCAAACTTCATTATGAAGTGGGCTTGGAGATGTATATTAGAAATGCAGTTCTACAAGGAGTTACTAGAAAGATTTTTCTTTGCACTGAAAGAAAGGAAAGGCGGAAAAAAGGGCGGTGGAATATGGTGCTTCTCACTGCACAAACAAGCAGATGGAGAGGGCGTGTAACAGAGACGCCCAAGAAAATAGTGGAACTAGTACTCTAGTATCATATGATATACATTAGGTTAAAAGCGCAGAAAAGGATGCTACAATACTTTTCCCCGATCAAACAAAATAATAGCAAGCGCATAAAAAAACACAAATGGTGTCAACAATATTCAAACAGAAAAATGTGGTGAATGCTGTAATGTATTACCATTTTCTTGAGGAAAGGTCTGTAGCAGAAACAGCTTCTATGGTGCAGCTCCTTAATGGAATACTGACACTGGAACCATCAGAATCAGTTACAATCAGCAAGCGATCTTTTATATTTGCAAGTTTCTTGACAGGGTTAACCTCAAGCAGATCTTTTTTCTTCTTTTGATCTTTTGACACATTATCAACAAGCCCAATTTTGGGAACTTTTTCCGATTCCAAAACCCAGACAAACCCCTGAATCACAAAAGAAAACCAACAAATGAACGAAAATTAGTAAAAAACATATAATAAAAAATTCAAATAAGTAATGCACTATAATCGGTTAAACTGAAGAGAAAAATCTTTCGAGAGCTCTAAAGTTAATTCTAGGCAATACACACCTTCTTATCATAAGCAAAATCCAAAGATTGTTGGGGATCGAGATATTTGGGGGGAGAATCAGATGATGAATTGGAGTCACCTTGTCGAACTTTAGAAGTCAGTCGCTTAATACACAAGTAGAGTGCTAAAGCTCCAAAGGAAACGACGGAGAAAGATCCGATCAGAAATCCGGCAACAAAGACGAGAAGCCACCCCATTCCTTTTGAGTCGACAGAAAACGATTCGCAATCCAGAAAGCAGCGAAGTGCAATTGAATGAATAGAGAGATCAAGATATAAATCTCATATGCGTAGTGAAAAACGCAACCATGGTCGGAATAGGAATCCTCGTACATTTGATGCCTTTGCTTGCAAAAGAAGTGTGCAGAACTCCATTGGCGAAATTCGAAGAACAATTCCCTTCAATTTAATTTTTAGAAATAACGCGTCCATTATTATTCCATCAAGGAAGGCTCATTTATCTGCCGCTTACCGTCCATGTTTATTATTCCTTTTTTATTTCTTTTTCACCAATACATTATCCTTTATTTTTTTATAAGTATTTCATATTTCGGAAAGCAATCCCATAAAAATGAATGAATATTTTCATTATTTATTTTATTTTAGAAATTATTATCCGATTTATCTAAAGAAGAATTTGTAATAAATGATATTTATAATAGCAAATTATGTGGTACTATTATTCAAATTTCCTTTTCAATTGTACAAAATATATCCTATGAATTACACCTAGATTTGGTGCTAAAGCTATTTTGAAGTGAAAGTTAAATTGATTTATTAGAAAATAATTAATTGAGAAAAAATGAAACAACAAGAACATATATTTTTTAAAAAGTATTTTTAAATTACTAAAACAAATTAGTATCATAAATATATCAAATTTTCAAAAATACCAATAACAACTAGAGATATTAAGTGTGATGCCATAAATATATGTGCGGTGGGCCTCCCTTTTCACTCTTACCTTGGTGTGTTTTCTAGTTTGTGAAAAAAACAACAATCGCTCTCTTACGGTGTAACAATATCTTCCACTATTGCTTAAAGACTTGCTTTATTATAATTAAACCTTGATCAGTTTCATAATGCACATATCATATCAAATGATTGGAAAGAAATTATTCTGTGAAATACGAAGGTAAATTATTTTTGGAAACATTAAAGGCTATAGACAGGGCAATTTTTAGAAATGAAGCATTTTTAGGTAAGGAAGGTTACCTAAAATGATGGTCAATTGTTTACTATCTCGTATTCAACACCTATTTATAAATTCCTTCAACCAAATCATCTTTTATTTAGTTACATCAAACTACAAGGCAAGATACAAAGCAAAGCTCAGCTACTAAACATTGTTGATAGTTAAAAAGTATAGACGCCGATTACCCAGAACAAAGAAAATCCAGGAACATAACCACTTTCCACTACTCATTTACATTACAGAGTGGTATGTAAAAAAGTTGTAGTCATGATGTCCAACATTCAGCTGTTTCAGCCATGAATCCGCCGCACTGTGAAGACATCTTAACCTTTCCATCTCGCTATTATCCGAATTTATCCATACATCTCCCTGCATCTTGTAACTCGCCATTCCAAATGGCCGAAGCTGAATCTCTCCACTCCCCTCTTTTCTTCTCGATTCACCAGCACAACCTCTCATCTCGTCGTTCCCGTCCCCGCAATCTGCAAATCAGGTCAACAACAATAAAAACCCTTTCAAAGGCACATGAATTAGCGACTACCATTGAATGGATGGATGGATACCTTGGAAAGATGATGATAGTGTATGATAAGTGAGGAAACATGTTGACAAGTCCTTCTCATTCTTTTGAGCCGGAATATGATAGATAGGGTACCTGATGAGCATCCGCAATTTGTTAAGTTGAATGAAAAGGAACAAAAAACACGTATGTCATGTATATGTAATACCAAGCAATAGCCATCCAACTTGCTGGAGAAAGATCCACATTCTTGAGTGTCATCAATCCCGGAAAATTTGCAGCTAATTCATGTATCTAACACCACAGAAACAATAAAAACTTGATAAAAAAAACATGATATAAAATTAAAGAAGGATGTGGATAAGTCAACCGAAATTTACACCTTTTCGACTAGGGGAATTCGCCAGCAGGGAGAAGCCGTCTCGAAGTATTGCAAGTAAAGATAACCAAGGCGAGCATCCCTTGTTGGCAAAGAAGGATCATGGTCAAGGCTTGAATCTTCAGAAGTGGAATCCCAGGTGCGGCTTGAATTGTTGCTCAGTGATCGCGACAGTTTATCGCTCGCACTGTCATCACTCCACGAATCACATTCAAACTCAGCAGCTGCTACTTCACTGTTTTCTGCTGCGGGATTCAGATTCCTACACACCCATTCAACTCAGTTTCAAACTAAGCATACAATTAACAATTGAATCAGTGCAGTGTCTTTTTTTTGGGGGGGGAACCTGGAAGCAAGAGCAGACTTGTTGGTGAATAGCTGGATGGCAGAAAGATAAGGCACATAATACTGCCTTATGGTGTCGCCATTGTTCAAGTGAAGTTGAGTGCCAATGCCATATGCACTCCATTCATTGTAACATTCCCATAGATCTTCTAGACTAAAGTATTCTACCGTTTCCTTGTTCCCTGGCTGTTGCCATAAGCTGTTCAACTCATTCACATAGCTCTGCAAGGGTCAAATATATGAACTTCCATTCTTTAACTTGCCTATCGTACTAGCAAAACCATCCTTTTTCTGTATTAGAACAAATCTAATCTAAAGACAACTAAGGCCCAGTCTTAGTATTTAGATACATTCTGCTATTCATTGCAATTTAATTCAATGAATTTCGAACCATTAGAAAAATACCATGTCATAATTGTCCCACGTGAACTGTAATTTTCAATGACAAATTAGTGAATCGGATTCACATTGATCGAGTTTGCAACACGTGGATCAGAATAAGAACGGTAAATACAGAATATTCGAGAACCAAAGAGGATATTTCCAAAATATGTAGAAGATGGGTCTGAGAAAAAAAGACTATCAAAGTGGCCCACCGTTTCACTCTCTTCTATTATTATCAAAGTCACGGTCAATCTGAAATTGTTTTTGTAGAAAAAGAAAAATCGGAGTCAAAACGGAGCAAGACTCGGATGGACTGAAAGTAAACAACTGAGCTGCAGTTATCTGTTAGCGATTTTACAGATTTAATTGCATACAAGTGAATCAATCCAATGAAAAGAAAAACAAAGAAGAAATTAAAAAAGATAGTACAGTACCTGAGGAAGGCATTTGGAAGGAACAATCGGAGTAACGCACTGAAGAAATCGTTCAAGATTAGCACAAGACATATGGACGGTTTCTCTTCTCTTCTTCAATGAAATTCTGTAAATTCAACCCAAATCAGAACCTGTCTCATTAATTTATAGCACAATCGCATAATATTCCTAAAAAGTTAACTGTATATGGATTTTTTTTCGTGTTTCCTGGTAATTAATGATTACCATATATAGCTACACATCGAATCACCAGTGGATGCTGTTCCGATTTTTATATTACATTAAGAAATAGTATCAGGAAATTAATTTGTTCCTTTGTTTTACAATTTACAAAAGCAGAATAAAAAGAAAAGTAAGAATTAGAAAGAATATGAAACTGACCAAAAACTGTAGAAGGCCGCAGATACGATGGAATTAAGCTTTTTATTGAATAAAAAGCAGATAGACAGAATGTGAGAGAATGGAGAAGAAGAAGTGAAAGTGGAGAAGAGTAACCGAGAAATCAAAGGTAGATGAAATTGGAAGATGTTATATTTTCTCTTTTAAAGAGAAAAAGAACAGAGAAAATTCCACAAACGATATCAGCGGTGTCGGGGCGTAGGAAGTTCGTTTCGCCGCGTGTATTTTCCATTGCCTTCACTTTTGTACTCTATTGAATTGCATTTTTCATTTCATTCGGTATTATTAATATTAAACTTTAAAAATAAATTTTGCACAAGCTTATAGTCTTATATTAATTAATAGAAAAAAGCTTTCAGTCTCATTTCGCATGTAGAATCAATATTGTGACTTTTATAATTACAATTCGATTTTAATCATTAAATTATTGTACAAGTCTAAAAGATAAATTGTTTTTATGTTTAACTAGTTAAGAATGTAAATCTTATTGTTTATAAGCTAATTGAATTAGTCGGACGGTCGAAAATGGATCGGGGTTAGGCAGGGATTAATCGGGGTCCAGGCGGACTTAGGCACTAGTCAATAGAATTTAGACGCTAGGCGTAGCCAGATGGTAACCCTCAAAATAAGATGATTTTTGTAAGTATCTTATATTTTTATATGCATTTGAGATTTAACCAAGTCAAAAATACGTGGACTTGTATTCAACTTTATACCTCCAAAGGTTTTTCATCTCTTTGCACAACTTGCAAGTTATTTTAACAAACAATTTAGAATAACTAACCTTAAATATCATTTCAACTTCTAAATTTTAAGCTTATTACGTGCTAAAAGCATACTTAACCATAAATTCCTCTGAAT
>CATIWQ010008806.1:0-13148 GCA_949673415.1 Euphorbia schlechtendalii
AATTAAAGGATGAACAAATGGTTTCCTTAGTATTACATGGAGGAATCCAATGTTATAGTGGTTGAGCCTTTCAAGGACTGCCCTTTCATAGCAGGGTTCCCTTCAATCCAAAATTAAAGAATTAATATAAAAATACAAAAAAGAATAAAAAAAAGTAAAGAGGAGTAATGGGGACGGTTTTTTATTAAGAACTGACCCAATTGAGGAGTAATGGGGACGGTTCTTAAATAAGAACCGTCCGTATTGCTCTTTGGGGACGGTTCTTTTTTAAGAACCGTCCGTATTTCTCTTTTCGTTGGTCCGACTGACAGCATTCCGGACGGTTCTTTTAAAAGAACCGTTCGCAATGCTCCTTATTCCGGACGGTTCTTTTAAAAGAACCGTCCACAATGCTCCTTATTCCGGACGGTTTACAACCGTCCACAAAAGTGCCTGATCAATCGCGTCGCGGCTTGTGCGGACGGTTCAAAACCGTCCGGAAAAGCCGAAAACAACTGTCCGGAAAAGCCATTTCTGCACTAGTGTAGGAAAGTATTATGCAAGGGAAAATATTGTGTCGGAAAACAAGATGTTTTTCCGTATTTGGCTACATCACTGTAAAATATTTTCTAATGTTTGTTTACTTATCTGGAAAATATTTTTCAATCACAAATATCAATATACAATATCATACATCTATATATATTATAAAATGTGTGAAATATACAATATGCGATGGTGATGGTAGTGGTGGTGGTGGAGTAGAGATAATTGTGGCAGTAGTATTGATAGCAGCATGGTGGTAGTTGTGGTGGGGTAGAGGAAGTTGTCATAATAGAATAAATTAAGGGTGGATGTAGTAATTGTGTGGTGGTGGTGGTGGTGATGGCGTTGGCGTTGGCGAAGTGGTGATGGTGGTGTGATGGAAGAAGTAAGTGGTGGTGGTAACGGGGTGGAGGAGGTGGTAACGAGATATAGATGAAGGAGGTGGTGGTGGTAGCTAAAGTGGGTGTAGGAAGTGGTGATGGTGGTGGTGAGAGTAGGGTGCAAGAAGTAGTGGTGGTGGTGGTGGTAGCAAGAGTGGGGTGGGGGAGGTGGTGGTGGTGGTGGAGGCTTGGAGAAAGTGGTTGTAATAATGGTGATGTGGGGGTGGAAGAGGTGGTGATAATGGTAGACATGATGTATGCCCTAAAGGCAATTAGGGTGATATATCTTTATTAGACCTCCCGAGCCCACTTCAACGGGCCGGGTTTGGACACTTGTTTTTTAAAAAAGCCCGGCCCGAGCCCGAGCCCGTCGAAGCCCGAAAATTTATGGGCCGGGTTTGGTTTTCATATAAATACCCAAGCCCGGCCCGAACCTGGCCCGATAAATATTTTTATTTATTTATTATATATTTATACATTAAATTTATAATTATTTTAAGTTCCTATATTTTATTCTATTAAATTTGTGTACTTGATTACAATAAATTTTACTGAATATTAAAGATTTTAAGTAAACAATGCAATTATATTAAAAATTTAAACATATTTTGATCTACTTTATATTTTTTTTTAACTTAGTTTAATAAAAAAAATTTATAACAAAAAAAATATTAATGGGCTTGGTATAGTAATATAATGGGAGATGTACCTTAGGTCCCCTTGTTGAAGTGACACACTCATAAACCTCTTATCAGAGTATAAGATTGATAGAACGAGTTTCTAGTCAATCTTGATACATAATGGCCGAGGGGTGTTCTTCGTGAACACGTCTAATTCCAGGATAGCTACGACTATTACATGAGCTGACACTTAATCCGAGCTTAATAAACTGGATGGTACTTAACTTGATGGAAGGAGTGTATTATATTGGTTACTACTGCAGAACCAGATCAAGTCACAAGCACGTATCAGGGGATCATACGCCTTTGCTAGAAAGCCCATTTGATCGTCTAGAGCTATCAGGTTCCATATCATTCTGGAATACTGAGCCTAAAGGTTCCCAGATGGGAAGCCTAGTTTAGGTTAACCTCTAGCGACTCAATACTTTGGGATCCTATGAGGTCACACACTTTGGGTCTTTATTGTACTAAGTAAAGACCCTATAAACCGGGTCTATGCCGAGAATATCTGTTTGTTGAATTCGTTAGAAGAATTATTAATTGGTTGGACCAAATTAATAACTAAAGGGAATAAAGAGAAAATAGGGAAAAATAGCACGGAGCGGAGCAAGGGAATTTTTCCCGTTACGAGTGGGACCCAAATGAACACGGGATGTTCTGAGTGGGGCATGCGCGGCTGCCTCGCGAGCTGAAAAGCTTGCAGGTCGCAAGAGTGTGGGGTAAGCCCGGATGCGCTAGCGGGCTGCAAGCCCGGAAGGGTTGCCCATGGCAGCGCCTTGCGCGGGCTTATTGAGCAAGCCTACTGGCATGGGGCAAGCCCACAAGCATGGGCTTGCGGCAGGCCCGTAAGCCCATGCTTGAGGCACAAGGCAAACCCGCTAGGGCTTACGGCACTAGGGCTTGCCTTGTGAATGGGATCCGCGAGTTTGCCCGCTGGTCCAAGTGACCTGTGCGGCTAACCCGCTAAGTGGGATTGGAATATTCCCATCCCGCTTTGTGTTTGAGGGGGAGTCAAACACTCCCCCTTTTCCCTATATATAGACACCCCTCTCTCATTATTCAAATACTTCAGCTCAACCTTTCTCTCTGAGTTCGACATCTCTTTCTTCTTTCGTTGTGCGAGATCCTTCACGAGTTTCTCCAAACAACAAAGAATTCTTTTGAAGGCTCTTTTTAATTAAAGTGAGCCTTCTCAGTTTATATTTTCGGGTTGGTCTTCGAGCAGTCTAGCAGCTGCTATCTACTAACGGGTTATACCTCAACGAGGTTTTGGTCGGTGAAGATCTGTGTGGATCAATCATAGAGGCTATCCTAGTTTGGAGGCTTGTGCTAACGAAGTTCTGCCTAATTACTCTAAGGGAACATCGCAACCAAAGAAAGAGAAAGCACGCATCAACTGGTAATGTTCTAAACTTAGATGCTATGTTTCTTTTATAAGTTTTATAAGCCTAAAAGCATCTGTGGAGCATTTTTAACTTAGATTATATCAATCATAGCATGCTTAGGAGTTCCTTTAGGTTAATTTTAAGTTTTAAAATTCTGCCTTGCAATGATTGCATGTTCAATTACTGTTTTGATTAACCAGCAGATAATAGTTGTGGTGGTGGTGGCGAAGTGGAGGTGGTGGTGGTGGTGGTAGTGAGAGTGGGGTGGAGGAGGTGATGGTGCTAGTGAGAGCAGGGTGGAGGAAGTGGTGGTGGTAGCGGTAGCAAGAGTAGGATAAAAGAAGTGGTGGTGGTGGTGTTAGCGAGAGTGGGATGGAGGAGGCATGGAGAAAGTGGTAATGATAATGGTGATGGCGTGGTGGTAGCAACAACGGGATGAAGGTGGTGGTGGTATTGGTTGTGGCGAGATGGAGGTGGTGGTGGTGGTGGAGTGGAGGTGGTGGCATTGGTGGTAACAAGAATGTGGTTGTGGTTGTGGTTGTGGTGGTAGTGGTAGTGGTAGTGGTGAAAGTGATGGTGGTAAAAGTGGAGGATGTCAACTGATAGATCAAGGGAAAATGTTTTCTCATTAAAAAATGGGAAAATATTTTCCTTTATTTACATTGCATTTTCATTTTGACTTGCATAATATTTTCTTTTGACTTGTTTTCATGGCAAACAAACACTGGAAAATCCGGAAAATATTTTCCTACACAATATTTTCTTGTAAACAAACTGGGCCTTACATTCTAATTCCTTCCAACCAAACAAAAATAGTTTTAATATTTCACACAGTATTGGGATTCTTTAAATTTTAGTTAGTAATAAAGTAGTGATTAAGGGTTGAGGGTTGAGGTTTAGAATATACAACAAAACTAAATTTCAAACATTTAAATCTAATCGACCTTCGAGATTAGTCTAACTTTGCAACTTTCCAACCAACTGAACTTTAGAGAATTTCAATTTAACTCTTTGATTGGATCTTCTTGGTGCCTTCGTTTGCTCATTATTCTGCAAAATAAGTCTTCGGTCGAGATTCCAGAACCTCCAATGCTTAAGTTATAAAGAGGATTAGTTGAGAGTAATAAATATGGTATTAATGTCAGCTATTCAAGGAATTTTGGTATATATATAGTAGAGAAAGCAATGATAACCTAGTGGGTCATACAGGAGTGGCTTCTAACATGTTAAAAGTCATCATGTGTCTCATCAGGTCAACTTGGCATTAATGACATCGCGAGGTCTGACTAATTATCATTAATGCGTCGATGCTATGCTTGATGGGCCATCTCGATGGTGACGTTGTGGGCTCGTCGAATACCCCCTCACTCTACTATTCTAGCAAGGGATGATGGCTGATATCAGGAGTCCCCCTCTTGGTTAGAAGGATCTTTCAAGGCCTTGTAAGTGGGTGTTCATGCGCTTCCCGAGCACGTCAAGTAGTGAAATGACATCTGAAGAGACACATATGAAGAGACGCATCTCTGAAGCTCCACAACATTTGGGATTCCGCCATTATATGGCATTTGAATGTCGAATTGAAACCGTCCCTTTGCTATAAAAGGACTTATTCATGGATCATTAGGACTTTTACTTGCTCTCTCACTTAGCAATTCCAGGCGTGTCATTGGCGATTTCTGACATTTCTCCTTAACTAATCTCTGACTTTCTTAGTCTCTTCTAGTATGCCTCTTCTCGCTATTTCCTCTTTATTTTATTTTCATTCTTCATTTTTTCTTTTGCATAAGGTCTTTATATCAATCATGTCAAGCGAATCAAAAAAATCTTGCACTCTTATTTCAAGATCCCGCTATTTCCGTTAAGAAGAAATGGAATACCCCTCCTAACCTGGCAGTTCTTGTGGTGAGTCATCTTCCTGTAGTGTTCACTTTGATGGTGCCTCTTCTTGGTCACAAACCCTTCCACCACCTCCGACAATCATCTCAGAAAGTGGCTCTAGGATCGCTGCTCACCGCCCCTTGGCATCGAATACAAAAGTACCTTCCAATTATATCTAGGCTTTGAGCTAATACCAATACTAGAAGTATCGTCCAACTAGTATTTAAGCGCCCCACACTTACTTAACACACAACAAGTGTTTACAAGATTAAGAATGAAAAGAGATTAGAGCTTTTGAACTTTTGAACTTTGTTTTAGATTGACTCTATTACAAAAGATTTGAATTTGTGAATTGCTAAGACTTGAGAGTGAAGTAGAGAGATGTATGATATCTTGATTGCTCTTGAATTGATAAAACTTCATCAAGTTCCTCTGTTGGAACTCTGCTCCTTTATATAGGCTTCCAATGTATCCGTTAATCTTGGATTCATGTAGATTTCTTTCCGTTGTCACTTGATTTTTTAGCCGTTAGACTTAAAGGAGATTAAGGACATGTTAAGTGCGATAATCGGGGCTATTCGAATCTGTTAAGATGAAGTTAAAATGTAGAGATTTGCCTCTGATTCAAGTTTGTCAGAGAAAAGATCCCACCTGTACTTGTTGTCTATTGTGAAGGAGAAAGAAACACATTTATCTCCTTTCTATCAACATCAACATGTCCTTTTTAGTTGGAAGAGCTTTTAGCATCGTTGAATTAAATGCAAATGCATGGTTGTTGTTGACTAACGTGATGCCTTGGGATTGCTGCTCAAATTATTTGAAATAAATAACCCACATTTAATTGGTCATTAGTTATGTCTAGTTCAGAGGATACTTCCCTCTAATATAGTTTTTTTAACTTCCTGAAATTCTAGATTCTTATGCAGTCTTTATCTTCTGATGCGGAGCTAGCTTCTGATATAGCCAAGATTTATGTTGCTTTTGAGATAGTCTTAACTTTTGAGGACAATTCTTGAGATAAGTATTAAAACATCTTTTGAAATCATCCTTTAACAACATACATACATACATACATACACACACAATTATACATATAAAAAAATTTGGACCCCGTCCTTTTAATCATGGGCCCTAGGGCAGCGCACTCTTGTTCAATGCTCAGGACCGAACCCGATTATATATAGCTAAAAAGCATTCACAATTAGAAACACCCTCATCTTCGGTATTCTTACATATGGACAAAGAAGCATCATCAACCATCAACTAATCAAGTAAATCCCACAACTGTCACACTACTTTGAAATAGAGATGTCAATAGACTGGAGATTATCTGAAAACCATTAGAATCTGAACCAACGTATGTGAGAAATAACTGAATCTTCAATCGCGCGGGTGGATTTGAGTGTCAATTTGCCTGTTTAAAATAATATTTGTAAAATTGAAAATTGAAGGGTTGAGTTTTACTTTTTTTTTTAGGTTTTATTTTGTTTCTTATTTTTTAGGTTGATAAATCTTCTTTAACTAGGGATTATGTGAATTCAACATCGAAAGATATTACTACAAATATTATTAATAGTTGTGATACTATAGTTGAAAAGGATTCAATTTAATGAATAAGACAAGTTAATAGTTGCAATTATAATTTGTTACTTGTTAAATGGAAATACAATGAATGTGCAACTTTGAATGTGAAATATATTATCATTAAGATTAGGATGAGGATTTCTCGAAACCCGACCGCACCCACGTGGGTGCGGAATGGATGCCAAAAAACCCGATATATTGAATGAGGAATCCTCCAAATCATGCCCAAAAATATTGGGTGCGGTGGGGTAGTATAAACTGCTCCCTTCCCCATTACTTCAAAATGTTTTGTAAAATTATCAGGCCATTAATTCTCATTATATCACAATATTGATGTTGCTGGTGATCAAGGTGAGTGTAATAAACTATGAAAAATTGGAAAATAAAAATTGATTCCATGCTTCAATCTTCGCAATTGAGTTGTGTGTTATCTCGATCAAACTGTGTACCTGCAAGATAAAATAAGGTTAGAGGGACTATCCTGATATTAACCCCTCTAACCTTATTTTATCTTTTATGTATACAATTCGGTCAAGATAATACACAATTCAATTTGAAAATTGGAGCGACTAGATTTTTATTTTCCATTCTTTCAAACTATTACCATTGAAATTGAATTATTGATCTCAAACGACTACCAATTTGACATTTTTGGCTTTTGTTTTGGTTAAAAATCAATCTTTCTTTCGTATCTCAATTGATAAAACTTTAAAGTGAAGCGCTAAACTATCAAAGAAGTGTATAACAAGGAGGATTACAAAATAATTTTCCCATCATACCCATGAGCTCTGTTTTAAAAGGCAGTCAATGCGGCCTAGCCGGCTCTTAGGCAGGATTTTTTGGAATACCGCCCAGATTATATATAATCGGGAGGTCAAGGCAGAAAATGTCCCCAAAAACTAGAAAAGTATTGTCAAAGCTTAGAAAAGTGTAATCAAAGTCTAAAAAAGTGTTGCTAAAACCCAGAAAAATGTTGTTACATGAATTTTTTATTTTATTAAATAAAAATTTATGTGTTAGTTAAATTTATTATTTTAATTCATTTAACAAATATTAAATATTTTAAATACTAATCTGCCTAGTCTTCGTCTAGATCCCGATTAATCCTCACCTGGACCCTTAAAGGCTCTAAACGCCCGACTACCTCCTAACGCCTTTTAAAACATTGTCATGAGACAAAAAGAATCCCCATCAAGTGCCAAAACCACGTGGCAATATCACGTGCAATGCATGCCTTCAAACTTTAACAATGCATGAATTTAAAAAAAAAATATTCGCAAAATCGAATTTGTAAGTAGACCTGTTCGCGGGCCCGGTGAGCCCGTTTCAATGGGCCGGGCTTGGACACTTATTTTTAAAAAAAACCCGACGAACCTGAGCCCGTTAAAATCCGAAGATTTATGAGCCGGGTTTGGTTTTTATATAAATACCCAAGTCCGGCCCGATGAATAATTTTATTTATATATTATATATTTATACATTAAATTTATAATTATTTTAAAATTTTACATTTTATTCGTTTCAATTTTTATATTTGATTACAATAAATGTTAAGAAATATTAAAGATTTTAATTAAACAACGAAATTATATTTTAAATTTAAATATATTTTGACTTACTTTATATTTTTTCTATTAATTTAATAAAAAATGTTTATAACAAAAAAAATATTAATGTGCTTGGGATGGGCTGAAAATGATCTTGTTCTGACCAAAACCTAACCTGAACCCAAAATTTTAAGATACGATTTTGGACCGAATTTAAACTAACATCTTTTATAAAAGACCCACCATGTCTGACCCACCCGAACAACATGTCTATTTGTAAGAAAATCATAATAGCAAAAAATGAAAAACAAAAATACAAACCTTGTTAGTTAGAGAGAAAGGAAGAGAGGAAAAAATGGGCAAGCTGGTGGAGAAGAGGAAGAAGAAGAAAGGTCGGCCTTCTCTATTAGATCTCCAAAAACACAATCTCCATTTCCCGTAATTCAGCCCTTCGTCCTAACTATAATTACAATTTTGCCACTCCTCCTTCTCTCCGTCGATCTTGCCGCCGCAACCCCCATTCTTTGTCTCCCGATCTTCAATCTCAACAAGACGATGACGCTGGTCAATTGAATGGGAAGCGCAGGGAGAAGAAGCTCAAGTTGGTTCTGAAATTACATTCTAACAAAAAATTGGACCATGATTCTGCCTCCAATTACTATAATGCTTCCGAATCCAACGCCGAGGGTGATAAGACATCTGTTTCAAGTTATAAGAAGCAGAAAATCAATGCGATTAACGACGGACCTGGTTTTGGCGCAGCCGAAAAGGTACTGCAGTTTATTGCTTAGAGTGTTAGACTGTCAAGTGAATTTTTAGTATTCGAATTCTCGATGTTTTTGGAATTGGGGAATGCGCAACTGCGCAAACCTTTTCATATCAGTTAGAATTCTTGGAATTGCGGGCCTATGTAATGAATATCAAGAATTTCAGTGAGAGTGTGCTCGACTTATCATTCTCGGCGTTGGAATTGCGGGCCTATTTATGAGGAAAGTGTAGTATTTCTCTTTTTCCCCAATTTTTCTTTTCTTGAAAAATCTGTGCTTTGAAATTTAAGCTGTACTTATTTTGTCATTTATTAAAGTAAAATATTTTAGTGCAGTAGAGTTTCTCTGTCTCTTATGGGCAGAAATAATAATGAATTTCTTTTGACTGTCAAA
Source organism: Euphorbia schlechtendalii (assembly GCA_949673415.1). NCBI lineage: Eukaryota > Viridiplantae > Streptophyta > Magnoliopsida > Malpighiales > Euphorbiaceae > Euphorbia > Euphorbia schlechtendalii. Next base: position 9,140 of record CATIWQ010008806.1, read on the forward strand.
TCTAACAAAAAAGTGGGAATTTTCTTTTCTTTATTTCCCAGTTTCTTTTTCTGTCATTATCTTCCGTATATAATCTGATCTTTTTGGGGCTTTCAATTCAGTTTTCCTGTATAGATAGCTGCACTGTTATGTCTCCTTATTTATCTTAGTAAAAAGAGTATAATTTTTGGGTGTTGTTTGTCCAGCGGGAGAAATCTGTTTCTGGCGCCAACCCCGCAAATAATGTAAAAGGTTTGTTATTTGTTGATGATGAATGTTAATTTCCCTAAAAAATGCGGAATGTTTTATTATGTGGTTTTTCCCTCCTTATTTGCAGATTGGGGGCCTTCTACGCCTTTGCCTGATAAAGATTTATTACTTTTCATCATCGATAGGCTTCAAAAGTATGTTTTTGGGCTTCTTCTTCTTCCCTTTCTTCCCTTTTGTATTTGTTTCTTTTTATGATACTAGTGTTCATTATCTTTATGTTCTTCAAGAAGTAATATTTTGTTGGCTAAAATTTCTGTGCAGGAAGGACACACATGGTGTGTTTTCTGAACCAGTTGACTCAGATGAGGTTTGTTACTGAATTTTTTTGACTACGGTTTGACATTCTATATTCTTTTTTTATCTGGATCGGTGACAAGTATATGTATGTAGTTTCCAGATTATCTTGGAGTCATCGCGCATCCTATGGATTTCGGAACTGTCAGGAAGAAGATTTCTAGTGGTGCTTATGCCACTTTGGAACAATTTGAGGTTTGATATATGAACTTGTGATCATATCTATCTTTAACCTGTTGACTTTGATGCTCATGTCAGTCGTTTTGTTCACAATTTGACGAAATTTTTTGTGGATAATGTGTCGAATGAATAAATTAAAGTTGTATATCATGTGTTGACAAAATTTACTAATTTGTGCGTTAGTTAGATCACAAACAACAACAATGAGATGATATAAATTTTATAATTTTAATGGCACTCTTAATTTAATTCAAGTGACGAAAATTTTAAATAAGGATGGCTGCAATTTTCTGTTTTTTAGTTTGAACTTGTGGGTTACACATGATTTCTGCTTTTTATGGCTGAAGTTTCTGCATAATTGCTTGCAGAAAGATGTGTACTTAATTTCTTCAAATGCGATGCAATACAATTCCCCAGGCACAATATATTTTAGGCAGGTAAAATGTTGTTCTTTCTCAACTCACAATTTTTTGTTGATCGGCCATGTGAAGTTGCCTTTATGAATTTGCCTTCTTTTAGGCATGATCTATCCACGAACTAGCAAAAAAGAGTTTCGAGAACTTAAGGCAAGACAGTGATGATAATGGACCAGAACCCGAACCTGAACCTGAACCGAAAGTTGCAAGGAGAGGTAGACCCCCAACCAAGAATCTTAAGAAGCCAGTTGGTAGACCTTCACTGAACCAGCCTCATTCAAAATTTTCCAATATTATTTCTGGGAGAGAAAGCACACTCTGGTCCAATTACGATCTGAGAAAAGGCCCGGTTTCTTCAGACAAGTTGAGTTTTGCAGATTTATCTGGACAATTGCATTGGTCAGCTGAAAATAAACTTGAGAGAAACATTGAAGCTACAGGTTTGGAAATTCATGTGGTTTTTCTTCATTTCCTCATTATGTTCCGTAGTCAAGAATTGGTAGGAGGAAGTTTGACAAATTTTTGTTTGCATTGCATTGCAGGTTCTATCTACAAGGGTACTTCATTTAAATATGGAAATAAACAATTCGTAATTGATGCAAACAGGCGTAACACATGCACACAGTTTTCAAGTGGTGGAAGAGAACCCTCCATTTTGGCAGAGAGGAAGCAGCTTGTGCCTGTAATTATCTTGCTCTTCTATTAGGAAAAATTAGATAAAAGAATCCGTGCAGATGTGTAGTCAAACAACTAAAATTAAATCAAAAGAAACAAGTAATATATATGTGTTGTTTAGTTTTGTAAAGGATTTTTACCTTTCTCCAATGTATATTTTTCTAGGCATCATCTGGAGCATATGATTTTGATTTAATTGATTGATGTTGCTCTTCTTATGGATCAGGTAGGGCTTGTATTAGAGCATGGTTATGCGAGAAGTTTAGCCCGGTTTGCTGCCAATATCGGCAAAGTTGCTTGGAAAATTGCTTCAACAAGGATTCAGTGATCTTTGCCACCTGGCATCGACTATGGCCATGGATGGGTCGGAGAAAATGACTTGAATGTGATATTTCAGTTTCCAGGGATTTAGGACTGCAGCTCTAATATGAATTAATTTAACATACTTTTTTTTTCTCCGAATTACTCTGAATGATTCAGGTTTTACCATAGATCGGTGGGTTTGGCAATTGGCAGAGCCATTCGAGCCGCGCCTAACCGTGTTTGTTGTACAAGGTAGCTTTGTACTGTATAGATTGAATGTATTCTAATTGTTAAGTATAAGAGAAGGAACAACAAGAAGAATTCAACAGAACAACATCAATCAAGCTCCAACTAACTACAAGTGGCTGAACTGTATTCAATTAATTAGAAAAGTAGTTACAATTCTGTTATTCAGTAAAAGCCCAATTGGCAACTTGTACATCAGCATATATACGCTTGCATTGTAATTGAGTTACTCATCTAATAAGAATTACAACAACTTCTCTCTCTATTCTAATCTTCTCTATCTTCTCCCTTGATTCCCTCTTCTCTTCTTCTCTAATCTCTCTTCCTTGTCTTCAGTTACATTCTCCGGTCACCGGAAGTCACAGTCCAGCTGCATAAGCCTGACATAGTTGTTAGAGTGAGTAACAATCAAGTTAGGGATTTTGATTTAGGTGTTTTACGTCAGTAAATTGTACTCAATCTTTGAAACCACAGATTGGCTTGGAATTGTAGCTAAGAAATGTTAACTAGTTTTTTATTAGTACACACCATTACTAAAATCACTTGATGTTTTTTTTTCTAGCACTGTTTGAGGCTTGTCAGATATGTCTGCTTTGTCTAATAAAAGGTGGAAAATTTTTGAAAATTTGACCTCTCTTGATGATTTATACAAAATGTGCCTCTTAAATATTGTTGCCAGACATTTGGTTCTTAAAACCCCTACACGAGCCGAGCCCAAGCCTAATTTATATACTCTAAATAACAGTATTGACATTTCACTTTTTTTTTTTGTCTCAGTTAGGACTAAGTTCAATTATTCAAAAATTGAACTCAAAAAGAATAGGTGAGGATGACTAGAAATTAATTTATGGGGCTCATTCTGTTCTCCTTTCAACCAAAATATAGGCAAATTTTAAATAATTTGAATAAGTAATGCACGAATAGGCCACTAATAAACAAATACTGAAAAGATACTGCTGTAGAAGATGCAAAAAAATAATATCTAATTCACAAAATTTTGGTTGTTAAAATTTGGAAAGGCGAAGACTTGTGAAAGACCATACCTTATAGTCATAATTGAAAAATAATTAATTATTCATTTCTAGTGAAAAAATATACTTCAATCTCTTATTTGTCACTTCATATTTCCATAATAATTTTTGTATAGGTTATAATCATTAATTTTGCGTTTTTTCATTAGAAATTTAAGAGAATAATATCATAGTAGTAAATTTTACGAATTCAAATATTATAAAACATTATGTGTGAATTATTGGGATTGAGAAAATGCAACAAAAGTATAAGTTTCGGTTTATTGATTTTCTTAGATATTAGGAGTAGGCTTCGAATGTGAAATTAAGAAAACTTTTGAATCTTATTATAATAAAAACAATATTAAAAAAGTCATAACGACGCTTTTGTGTCAAATATATTCATTTAATGAGGCTTGACTTTATTAAAATACCAACGTTATATCGACTATACATATCACCCAACCCCAATCAATATTCAATGGTAAATTAACAGTAGAAAAATGGGTTTTATATTAACTATGTCTATGATACAGATTGTTAATTTTCAATTTTTTTTGTAGTAATACCATATATATATATATATATATATATATATATATATATATATATATATATATATATATATGGTGGTCA
>CATIWQ010008831.1:0-16019 GCA_949673415.1 Euphorbia schlechtendalii
GTAGTTGTTTTTTATGCAAATGCAAATACTAGGTAAATCTTGGGAGTAAAATGATCTAAAGTGGAATTCTATGAAAAAAGAGTGAAAAAGGTGCAAAAAGATGCGTGGAACTTAAAGATTTGGCTTAGGATCGAAGCTGTCTAAGATCGGTGAAGTTACAAGAAGAATTCTAAGTAAAACTAAATTCACGGTCATGACAATCATTCGCAGTTGTGACTTATTTACTTCAGAAAAAGAAGTCTGCCAATTAAAGATACACGGTCGCGACTTGTGTATTGCAGTCGCAACTTAGACGGTTTTTTGGTATTATCTTCTTAACTACCAACCGCCTGATAAGCATGATCAACCACCATCAACTACCAACAAACAGATACCTATCAGAAGTCAACCAATCATGAAAAGGTGCCTATCCATTGTGGATTATATCAAAGCTTCTCAACCAATTACAATGGAGAGATGCAATCTTTCATCAATGGACACAACCTTTCTTTTGGATAGATGTAACCCTTCGAACTCTATAAATAGGGCTCCAAACCCTCACAAATTTCATGCATGGTGTGCAACATAGAGGGCAACACCAACAGATGGGAGAGCATTAGAGTGCAATTAGAGAGAGATATAGTGTGTGTATAGATAGAGAGTTCGCTACGTTCACGAGTGTTAGCGAGAAAATGTTTAAGTGATTCGAATCCTTGTTTCGATCACTAGATTTCTCTATATTCTTGAGCGATTGTTGTATAAGTGTACTTTCAAATCACTTATCAATAAAAGTTTTCGTTCTTCAATATTCGTTTGTTCGATATATGCAAAGAATAGCACCCTAGCGGAGGTTCTATACGGGCCGAGACTAAATTCAAAGCAGACATAGGAATTGCGAGAATTGACGACTCCCATTAAATAGTGGATACGGTTTGATCAACTTTAGCTTTCACTTGCATACCTTATAACTTTACTTTGTTTTCTACTTATACTTTATATTTCAAAGTTTATGATATGTCTATGTGCCATAATGCGTATTTTGTGCTAAGTCATTTATATTAATCAAGTTATATGCGTTGGAGTTAATTTTAAGAGTAGTTTCGGGGTTAACAATATCGTGTATAATCACTGGATCTGTGATATAACGCTGTTTAGCAAGCCAACATTTTTGGAATGGTAACTTGCTAAATGTGGCTATGTGAGAGCGACCCGTACTAAGCATATTATTGATGTTGTCCAGGTTTATATAATTGTCTTATTTCGTTTGTGCTAGATTTAGAAAAGTTATTTCATGTGTTGCTTTGCGGCGAATCATTGAACATCTAAGTGTTTTAAACCGAGTTTGTTAGATTAATTTAGTGAATCGTAACATCTTTGTTGAACTTGCATGTTTTCTCTGCTATACTTGTTTGTAGTGAAAATCTTTATATTTGAATTCTCTAATCTTCCACATCTATATTTACTCAATTTTTCATTTCTAATCTTCCTATCCAAAAATCTCAAATCTATTTTTATTTTCTTTACTTTGTTTTTCCCTTGTTGATCTTTTAGACTTAATTCCTTCCTTGTGGGTTCGATATCTTTTAAAACTACATCGCAACTGTATACTTGTAGTTATCATCATTTTTCTATTTGATAATAGGTATTGACAACACCTGCATTTCACGTGAATAAGTTTTTGGCATTATTATTAAGGATAAGCCTTACGGAACGAGTGTAGCCAAATCTTGTGAATAAGTTATTAAACTTATCAGTAGAAAAATGGCAAACAAATCCTCTGTGCTTTTGCATCTCATATGGGATTCAAATTATATCAAATGGATGTAAAAAGCACCTTCCTTAATGGATTTATCTCAGAAGAAGTCTATGTCCAGCAACCTCCAGGCTTTGAAGACTCAAAGTTTCCTCGTTATGTGTACAAGCTGAAGAGAGCCTTATATGGTCTGAAGTAAGCTCCCAGAGCGTGGTATGAGAAGTTTCCTTATCTCAAAAGTATATGTCAGAGGCAAAACCGACACCATGTTATTCATCAAAAGAAGAAATAAGGACATACTAATTGTTCAGATCTATGTTGATGATATCATCTTTGGAGCTACTGAAGAAAAGATGTGCAAAGAATTCAGTTCACAAATGAAGAATGAATTCAAGATGTCTATGATGGGGGAACTAACATTCTTTCTTGGTTTGCAAATCAAACAAAGCTCAATTGGAATATTCATCAATCAATCAAAATATACCAAGGAGATTCTAAAGAAATTTGGAATGGAAAACGGAAGAGAGATGTCAACACCCATGGCTTCCAACACTGTACTCAACAAAGACTCAGAAGGAAAGAAAATTGATCAGAAGCTGTTTAGAGGAATGATTGGATCTCTTCTGTACATCATAGCTAGCAGACCTGACATTCACTATGCAGTATGCTACTGTGCAAGATACCAAAGTGATCCAAGAGAGTCTCATCTGAGTGCTGTGAAAAGAATCCTCAGATGTCTGTTGGGAACCACAGAAGCTGGTTTATGGTATCTAAGTAATGGAGAGTTCTCACTAAGAGGATTCACTAACGCGGACTATGGAAGAGATCAATTGGAAAGAAAGAGCACTACTAGAGGATGTCATTTTCTGGGGAACAACATTGTTTCTTGGTATAGCAAGAAACAAACCTCAGTAGCATTGTCCACCACAGAAGCTAAATATATGGCTGTGGGAAGCTATGTTGCTCAAGCACTGTGGATCAAACAACAACTCGAAGACTATGGAGTCAAGTCAGAGTGCATAGAGATCCTCTGTGACAACAAAAGTGTTATTGATCTGTCAAAGAATCTAGTTCAGCATAGCAGAATGAAGCATGTCAACATCAGACACCACTTCATAAGAGATAATGTTCTCAAGAAAGATGTAAAGCTGGTATACATCTCTACAGAAGACCAAAGAGCTGATATCTTCACCAAACCTCTAAGCAAAGATTAATTCGCCTTCCTAAGAAGAGAAATAGGCATGAGCAACCCAGTGTGAATATCGCTCAGAAGATGGTGTAAACACTCAGAAGAGTAGCTAGTCCCAGAGGCAATACTCATCCTCTAAAGTTGACACAATGCTATGTCTCAGAAGATCTAACCCGGGAATTACTTCATATTTCAAAATTCAAAAACCCAAATCCTAAGCCGGATCTTTAGGTTAAAAACTGTTCACATTCTTCCGTCAGTTACATACTTAACAGTTACCTAAGTATTTTAGACGGTAAATGCTGAAACCGTTACAATCACTCTTCAGCAAATTACCTTTCTATCCTTCTGAAATCGCCTCTATAAAAAGATAAAGACTGTTCATCATCTCTTCACTTTACCAAAATTACAGAATTTCTCCAATCTTCCTGAGAAACTCTCTTCTAAGAATCCTAATTTCTTCAAACCTTACATACTCAATGGCTCCCAAAAGAACAAGATCATCAAAGGAAGGTCCCAAACAACAAGTCGTTATTCAAATCCCTCCAAAGACCTTTAAACCTGTTCTACACAGGTCAAATCCCTCAAATATCATCTCTCAAAGATATCTTGGAGATGAATCCTTCATACAAGCCAGTCCCTACAAAGAAACCATAGAATTCCATCACTTCAATACATGGATTAGACTAAAAGAGCCAACCTACCCATAAATAGTTCATGAGTTTTACCAAAACCTAAAGAAATGCACAGTAAGTGAGGAAGAGCTTAAAACTGTGGTTAAAGGCAAAGAGATAACTATTACTCCATCATTCTTGGCAAATCTTCTGAATCTGAAAGATGAAGGAGTTACTCTCAGAAGAGGATGTGAAGATTCCATTAGCTAAAACAGGAAGGCCTTCATGCCTGAAGGCTGGTTCGGTGAGAAAATCAGCACTCACATTCCTTAAGAGCTGAGGTATTGGCAGTTTATAATAGTTCATCTTCTTCTTTAGAAAATGAGCTCCACAAACGCAATTTCAAGTTATGAGCACTGCATCTTAGTGCACTTGGTGGAGAAAAAGAAGGTCAACTGGCCAATGATCATAATGCAGTATATGCTTCACCACAAATGCACACTTGGAGGTCTCATCAGCAGAATTGTGGCTACAAATGAAATAAACTGCTCAGATGAAGATGGCTCCCTAGGGAGTGAAATTGTGAAGGAAAACTTTGATAAAAAGGTTGATTATGGGATGAAGTGGGATAGGGAGGAGGCCTTGAAGATGGATTTAATGAAGAAGAGAAGGGAGAAGGAGCTGAGGGCTGCCAAAAAGGGAGAAAATGTAAAAGGGGTTGAGGAAGTCTCCCCCAAGAGGCAGAGGGAACCTGTACTGAAGCAGGAGGACATCCCTAAGGCAAAGAGAAGCCGAGCCAGCAGAAGTAAGGCACTTGTTGCTGAGGATGTTGTAGCTTTCACTGAAGTTATTGAAGGAAAAGTTCAGGGAATTACCTATTCCATGAATAAATTCAAATATGTGCCCAGACCCATGGAGGAGAATAGTTCAGAAGATGAAGAGGATAGTCAACCTATCAACATCCTAACTAAGAGGAAGAGGGGAGAGTTTGATCCTAATATGGTTATCCCTAGTGATGAGGAAGAAGAGAAGGGTGAAGAAGTGGAGATTAAGGAGAAGGAAGAAGAGGAGGAGAAAGGGGAAAGGAGGCAGAGGAAGAAGAAAGGCAAAACCTATGGTGAGATCGTAGTACTAGAGGATGATCCTAAGAAGGATGACATGATTAAGGCTATGAATCAAAGTATAGTAGAAACCTTCTCTCATGTACCTTGCAAAGGGATAGTAGGAGATATAAGGATAGCTGTTGAGGAGGTAGAGAAGAGAGCTATGTCAGAAGGGAAGAGAGTGCCTGCTCTAGAAGAATTCACGGCCAAGATGAAGGAGAAGACCACCTCTGAGACAGAGGAGGATGACTCTGAGGAGGTGGATGGAAAGGTTCTAGAAGGGACTTCAGTGGATTTTGATTTGCCCTTGGAGCACTCCCAGTAGCACCAAGTCCAGTTCCTCTAAAGGTGGTAAATCTTACAAATTTTGTACTTGAGAAGAAGCCACAGTCTCCCCCTTTGGATCAGCATCTCATCTCTTCGCTGCCACTCTTGAAACTCCACAAATATTCTTGTCTACACCAGGAGGATCTCCAGCTTCAAATAACAAAGATCCTCTTGTGGTAGCAACATTAATTGCTCAAGAGCTTACAAAGGAGATTGAGACCGCGACTATGAAGGATAAAGTAGTTGAGGAGAAGGCTGAAGAGAAGGAGGATGATAAGGAGAAGAAGAAGGAAGAAAAGAAAGAGGTCGATAGGCAATCTCTAATGAAAGAGAACCTGCCAGAGGAAGATCCGTTCCTATCAGCTCTTCAGCAGGAGGAAGCTTAGAGGACTGTAGTGGCGTAATGAGGTGTTCAGTTATTAGCATGAGATCCTGCTGATGAATTTGTAACCATGGCTCACTCAGTCTTTGCCAAGCACAACATCAGGCCAAAGGATATAAGGGAAGAAGAAGATAAGGGTGAGGAAGGTAAAAAGAAAGATGAAGTACCGTTGGAGGATTTGAGTGAGGACGAAGATGTTCAGATTATGAGTGAGTCCAAGACTCAGCAGCAACAGCAGAGTCCCTCTGGTCCAATGGTTCTGGTGTATCCAAATAGCTCCTTGACTCTGATCCCCAGACCTGCGGTTTAAAGAATTTATGGAGATGAGACCCTTAGAAGTAGGGGATGGATGGTGGGTGATCTTGCTGAGGGTGAACACTCTAATGCTCCTGTGCCTGTCAATTCCATCCATCACATAGGGAAATAACCTGATGATCTCCTTACAATGGCTCTTCGCCTCAATGACTCAATTACGGATATCAAGATTGCTCCTTTCAACCACCAACTTGCCTAGAGTGTAGCTCTTATTTTTTAGCAGGCTCAGATAATCATGGAAAGAGCAGACAAGATTCCTCTTCCAAGTCAAATTCGCTCTGAACTTATTCAACATCTGCAGCCACTTATGGAGATAGGCTCGGCAATTACATGAGAGTCTCTGGAAAAGCTGAACGAATTAATGGCCATTGGTGAAAAGGGTTTGGAGATAATCCATGATGAAGTCAGCGGGGTGAAAAAAGCTCTTCAGAGGTAGATAGCCGATGTCATATCTACTCTGGGGACTGCCATTGAGTGCACTTCAACAGAATTCTCCATGGGATAAAGAGTGAGATTCAGGCTCTCAAGACTCAGAATGCCTTCTATCTGTGGTAGCAGGAGAAAATCCAATCTAGTCTTGATGAGATGTTAAAGCAAATAAGTACTTCTAAGGTTGAAACTCTCAAGGCTATTACGGATTCCAAGAGAGCGCTTAAGTCTGAGATCTTCAAGGCTGTTGAAGATGCTCACAAGCAGATAACTGAAACTACCTTTGCTCAGAAGAATGAGGCTGTTGATGATATAGACGATAAGATGAAGGAGCATATTGCTGCCCTTACCAAAACCACTACTGAAGCAAGAGACATCATGGTGGCAAGGAATGCAAGCACTTCAGAGGCCCTTTAGAAGAGCATTGACGATTTAAGTAATCAGCTTGGTGGCTTATCTCTCCCCTCCTTCTACTTACATGATAGTGAGATTGTTCCGTTCCTGTAGCATCTGGTGAATGGGCTAAACACTCAGTGGATATGGAATCAGAAGGCTCTCCAAGTGATCCTTGAAAGCATCTTTTCCTCTATCCCCAGCAAAGCTGCAGATTATCCCTCCTCTTCAAGCAAATGCAAAGGCTGTTCATGATGTCATCCAGAGGTTGGCACTTGATGAGCAGAAGATAGTTGCCCAGCTTGTTGGCACTGAGAGGAGGGAGAAAGACAAGCACAGCTTCAAGGATATCTGGGAAAGATAGATGATCTCCAACCAACCTTCAAGCAGTGCCATGGAGATAGATTAGCAGTAGGAGGAGACTCAAGATGAATTCCTAGCGCTTAAAGAAAAACCCTTGTAATTTTGAATTCATTGCTGTCAAAACTTTGTAAACTATCATGATCAATAAAAAGTTGTTACTTTTGTTCCAAAGTACAACTCTTCATTGTACTGACCTCCTTATTCCTTATAATTCATTAATCAGAATCTAAGCATTAGATTATGAGGGAGTAAGTACATCCTGTGCTTGACTTCACTCGAAACCAACAAAATGAGGGAGATTGTTGGATTTTAAAGATAATTTAGTTTTGTAAGTTCTGAGTTCAGAAGTAAAGTTCAGAAGGAAGTCGCCTCAGAAGCATAAGGATTCATCAGCAGAGCTATGGATATTCAGAAGTAATTAAAGTCAGATGAGGTATTCAATGTCTCAGAAGATCACTCAAGACTCAGAACATCAAAAAACCCTTCTGAGGATTGCAAAAGGTCAACTTAGTCTTTTGGCGCTAAAAGTCAAGATAGCTGACTTCGCATTTAATGCCGCAGCGCGCTTTGTTCTTCAGTCTACTACAAGATAAAAGTTGTTGCGAAATCATGAACAAATCTCACCTGCTAATCTGATACATATCTGCAGTACAAAGTGGACCCCCCAAATCAAAGTGATACAACATGGCGCGGATCAGAGTTGGACGAGTTACTCTAACAGATTATTAATGGAAACAATATTGGGAGATAATGGCAGAATTCCTGGCAACGGTCCAAAAATCAACGAAAACATTCTTCCCTCTAGAAAAGGATGATTTCCGCCATTGAAGAAGGTTGCAGAATCTGAACAAAAGAATTTAAGAGTGAATCAATTCTTAATCTACTTGCAATCTTCTTCTAGTAAACACTTAAATCTTATTTGTTTGTACTTGAACTAACTAAAACAAAGTTCACAAGTTCATAAAATCCATTTACTTATAAACTGTTGTAAATCACACTAAGTTGAGGGTAAGTTAGTGTGAGGGAGCTAGGTAATCTCATAAGGAAGGTACTTAAGAGAGACGAAGGTCAGAGCCTCAGATATAGAAGAACGGTACTTCTGTATTAGTATAGCTCAGTAAAGACTGTTGGAGGGTACTTCAGTCAAAGCATTGTAAAGGGTTTACTCTTCACTAGAAGAAGAGATGATAGTGGATTAAATCGTGGACTGAAGTTTCCAAGGACTGGATTAGGCAGAGGCTGAACTAGGATAAAATCTCTGTTTGTAAATTTCCTTACGTTGCTCTATTATACTTGTGCTATTTCATTCTGCGTTAAAAACACATAAATACATAAAGGGGTTCTGAGTAAAACTTTTTACTCAGAAACATCTTCAGAAGCTGTAATTAAATTACCTTTTGAAGTAAAATAGTGTACTCGAAAAAGAGTTATTCACCCCCCCTCTGACCTATTTTACACCCTACTGGGTCAAACAAAAATCAAGCATGAATGGAGTTATTTTGTTGAAAAACTTTTCAAATACCAGCTTCTTACAAGCTCTATACCAGTATTTTCAATATAGTTCCAATTTCTGTATTTTACCATTTTTAATGTTCAACTGGTATACTGTTGGTAGAATGCTGGTATTTAGTATAAACTCATGTTATTTTGACAACATTTCATTATGGTTAGTTTTTACATGAACCTAATGTTATTTTCATGAAATTTTGAATTTATATATTCATTATTGGTAAACAAAAACTTAAGCATGAATGAAGATATTTTGTTGAGGAATTGTTCAAATACCAGGTTCCTACCAGCTCGTTACTAGTATTTTCAATATTGACAGTTTTTGCATTTTACTAAGTTTTAATGTCTAACTGGTAGACAACTAGTAAACTACTGGTATTGACATGTTTTTTAAGCATTCATGTAAAAAATATGCTCTATTTGGATTCCTTTTTAGACCTTACACAGTAATAAATTGTCTTAGTTCTGAAAAATAGTTAAAATACCAGTTTCTTACTAGCTCAATACTAGATAATTGATATCAACAGCTACATTGAAATTAATTTTGCACATCTAGTAGGAATCTAGTAGAATGCTAGTATTTCATGTTTATATGTGATATGCACATGCTTGGTTAGGTTCCACTGTAGAAGAAGAGGACATGATTTTGATGGATGAAGAGAATTATGAAAATCATTTAGCTGGAGAAGATTGTTCTTACTGTCTAACCATTATACAACATTCTCAAGACGAATGCTTCGTCTGCATCAACAATATCATAGAAATGGCCATGAAGGAAATAACTGGTTTCATTGAGCAAGATTCCATAGAAGATGATGTCGAAGATGTGGAGATTTTTTTAATTAAGATTGACAGTCTCAAGGTGAATCAAGTCTTTTATGACAAGACTATTTTGAAAGATGCAATAAGCTTCTATGCTATAGAGAACAAATTCCAATTCAAAGTAGTGAAATCATGCCCCAAGCAATACTACTTAAAGTGCATTGAACCAGGTTACCCCTAGATGCTAAAAGTGTCACAACAACATTACAATGGATTGTTCGTAGTGAGGAAGTATATAGAGGAGCACAACTGCAATATTGATAAGAGACACGGTGGAAAGAGGCAGGCGATAAAATCAATAGTCGCAAAGTACATAAAGAACAAATACTTAAACGAAAAGAAGGTCTACAATCCATTAGACATTGTCAATGATGTGAGGAGCAAATTGGGGGCCATTATCAATTACCAAAAAGCATGGCGTGCAAGGGAAGAAGCACTTAAGTTGATTAGAGGTTCTCCATACGAATTGTACAACATGCTTCCAAGCATGATCTACATGATATGAGAACACAAACCCCGGTTCCATGATCAATGTGATGATGAATGGAAATAGATTCAAATACCTTTTCATGGCATTTCATGCGTGCATCCAAGGATGGAAACATTGTAGGCCCGTTATAGTGGCGGATGCAACATTCCTGAAGACTTGCTGCAACAGCACACTTTTATGCGCTTGCACCTATGATGCTGTAGGTAAAAAAGTCATTCATCCTTTGTGTTGTTTAATAAACCTGGTAGATACCTATTAGGATGTTGGTATTGTTAGAGATGTATGCCATAAAGGCAATTAGGGTGATATATCTTTATTAGTTATAATGTACAAACGGTTTCTAATTATTATTAATAATAATTAAGGCATATTTGTTGCTTATCAGTGCTTTCTATTTATTTATGTATCTCACTGGTATCATATATATATATATAATATTAAATATGTAATGCGCATTGATGAGACAAAGTCTATGACTACTTCATAGCGTAAAAGTGCGAAGACATAGTGGGAGCTATGTTGTGTGAGAACTACACATATGTGTTACTATGAATAGTCTAAATATCCATAGTCATAGTTTCATTGAGATTGGACATCAATGGAATGTATAGACTAGCATGTGTAGGCTTACTCCTTAGATTAGATCTAAGTAGCTAATCTCACGAGCTGAAGGTGGTACCTTGAGTTAACACATGAATGTATTCAGGTAATACATTAGAGACCACTATAAGATAAACACTCAAAAATAACTATATCCATGTGTTGGTGTCATATCTTATTGTAGTAGCAGTATAAGTATCCTTAGACCTGAGTTACTAGTTACCTTGTGTAGGAGCTGTTATATTGTTGGTCATACTTATTCATACCCTGGAGATCAGGATGATACGGGTGATAACGGGTATAGTGATGATCACATGTTGGTAAGCCAAGTAGTCAAGATGGGATCCATCGCTCATGATATAGTGATATAATGGGAGATGTACCTTAGGGCCCCTTGTTGAAGTGAAACACTCATAAACATTTGATCTGAGTATAAGATTGATAGAACGGGCTTCTAGTCAATCTTGATACATAATGGTTGAGTGGTGTTCTTCGTGAATAAGTCTAATTCTAGGATAGTTACGGCTATTACATGAGCTGACACTTAATCCGAGCTCAATAAACTAGATGGTACTTAACCTAATGGAAGGAGTGTATTGTATTGGTTACTGCTGCAGAACCGGATCAAGTCACAAGTACATGACGTTCCAAGTATTGAGGGATCATATGCCTTTGCTAGAAAGCCCATTTGATCGTCTAGAGCTATCGGGTTCCATATCGATCTGGAACACTGAGCCTAAAGGTTTTCGAATGGGAAGCCAAGTTTAGGTTAACCTCTAGCGGCTCAATACTTTGGGATCCTTATTTGGGTCTTTATCGGACTAAGTAAAGAACCTATAGATTGGGTTTATGCTGAAAATACAAGTTATCGAATTCTTTAGAAGATTTATTAATTGGTTGAACCAAATTAATAATAAAATGAATAAAGAGGAAATAGGGAAAAATTACACAGAGCGGAGCAAGGGAATTTTTCCCGTTGTGAGTGGGTCCTAAACGAACACGGGTTGTTCGAAGTGGGGCCTGCGCGGCTGCCCCCCGAGCTGAAAAGCTCGTGAGCCACTCGCGCGTGTGATAATCCTGCATGCGCTAATGGGCTGCCAACCCGCAAGCACTAAGCGCTACCCATGACAGCGCTTGTGGCAAAGTGGGTCACCATGACCCACACAGCTAACCATTTTAGATGGGATGGGAATATTCCCATCCCATCTAGCCCATCCCATCTAGTTATTGAGGGGGAGTGTTATCCTTATATATAAGCCTCCAGCTCCTCTCTTTATTCACACTATAAAATAGCTTTAGCTCAGATTTTCTCTTTGTATTCGACTTCCTCTTCTTCTTTTGTTATGCGAGATCCTTCACGAGTTTCTCCAAATAATCGAAGAATTCTTTTGAAGGCTCTTTCCTAAGTGAGCCTTCTTGATTATTTTCGGGTTGGATTTCAAGTGTTCTAGCAGCTACTGTTTACTAATGGGTTCTTCCTCAACAAGGTTTTGGTCGGTGAAGATTCATGTGGATCAATCGTAGAGGCTCTCCTTGTTTGGAAGTTCATGCTAACAAACTGCTACCGAATTACTCAAAGGGAATACCACAACCAAGTGAGAGAAAGCAAACATCAACTGGTAATGCTTTAACCTTAGATGTTAGGTTTCTTTTATAAGCTTTATAAACCTAAAAGTGTCTATGGAACATTTTAACTTATATTATATCAATCAAGACATGCTTAGGTGATCTTTAGGTTAAATTTAAGTTTCGAAATTCCATCTTGCAACAATTGCATGTTTAATTACTGTCTTGATTAACCAGTAGTGGTATCAAAGCCTACCTTATGCTATGCATGATTAATAATAATATGTTAAAATGTGATTTTCTATGAATTGATTAAAGTATGATATGCATTACTTAGGTTTTAATTCCTGTTATAGAAAATGATGTGATAACTAGATTAAGGTTTTGCTCAAACATAGTCTAGGTGATTATCATATAAATTAGCAATGTTTTACCACACGTGTAAATGCTTGCTTTAATTGAGGGTCATCCCGTACTTCATTTAATTAAAGATTGAAATTTTTAAATCATAGTTATCCGTGGTACAAAGAATCGAAGTGCCTGTGGTTATTTTAGCCAGGATTGGACATGACTGCTCATTCACTTTCCTACCTGGAAATTATCATCGGTATTGGATTCAAGAGTACCCAAGGGACTTTTATGACTTAGTCTATTTGTAGTATGGGAATTGGATTCCGCGTATGGTTTTACAAATTTGGTTTAAGTTGTTAAATTAAAATTTATAGACATGGGTGCAAGAACTTAAACATGGACCTTATTTGTTTTGCATGCTATGTAGAGTCTTGGCTTATTGGAATGATTAAGATGTACCAGTCCAGAGCATGTTCCCTTAGAGTTAATAATTCCTAATAGCCCAAAATTATTATTTCATAATCATATTCATCATATAAGACCTAGACTAGGGCGAAACCAACGATACCAATAAAATCCATATAACATTATTAAGGCGGTAGATTATCTTCCCGTTATAAATCATGATACGAACCTTATTAATGGATGTAAGAACGTGTACAACATGCCTTCCCTTGACATGTGTTTGGTCATGAGACTAGATGGGGTTAATGCCTTAACAAAGATGGGTTGGTTGTCCATATTATTAGAGCTAATGCAAAATTGGAGACACATTTGAGGAGTCGTACAATTGGGTACTCATATCTCAAGACAGAGAACTCAAATGGATTAGCAATTGCAAGAGATGCAAATGGACGGGTTCCATCCATGGTTATCTTTTTATGGCTTGACCTGCGATAGTGGGGGTCATGTTGAGTGGCTATGGATACTACCTACTAAGGAAATTTGGTTCGACCAAATTTCCCAAATTTGAATAGAATGGGTTATTTAAATGTCGAGAAAATAGTAGGAATTATGTGTTTAATTAAAGACCTTACATTTAATGCATATATATATATATATACTAATATCTAAACAAAATCTATCTTATATCTAGGTTGAATAAAGAACACTAATACTGATAATGCATCTGATTGACAACAAGTTTTACAAAGGAGACAACTTTCATGAGTGGTTCGAGTGTGTGACAAGGTTCCTAAAGAGCATTGGTCTGGATTATGTACTAGATCCATACCCTGAACTCCCCGAAGAGGATCCATTTATTTATCAAATTGATAAGTACGTGAAGCACAAAAGGGATTGTTATTTTGTAAAGAACTTCATGGTCAACACTATGCTTCCATGGTACAGGGATCTTTGCAAAAATATGGACTTGGAGTGTATAATTGTGCAGCTTGTAATGATGGATGAACCTGAAACATTCATGATTTTCGCAAGTCTAGGGGCTGACACCTCAGCAGTTGAGTTTGCCATAACTATTTATGATAACTCTGAACAGTTAAGGAAAATGGGAGTTACTTATGATCAAGAAGCCTTGAAAACAAATTGTATTGAAAGGTCTACCTCATAGGTATGACAATTTCTAAATAGATTTCTATGGCATCGGTGTTTGTTGTAATATTTCCGAGATGATAGACCCATTAGAACAATATGATATACAATTTAGAAATAAACTTGAGAATTAGCTTGTTGTTGAGGATCGAAAGATAAGAATGTCTAGATATTTCAAGGTCAAGAGAAGACTCACGAAAAGTGCCAAAATGAAATGTAAGTTAAAAGCTCAAATTTCTGAATAAGTGAAGAAGTAAGGCATCTACTTCAGGCATGTTCATGATAGAGAGTTTCTCTACAGTTCCCTATGAGTCTACTTGGGTATTAGATACTGGTAGTGGTACTCATAGTTGATCAAACTCTATACGAATTATGGTATGGTAAGAAACCCGCTCTTTCTCCCTTGAGAGTTTGGGGATGTCCTGCTTATGTCAAGAGGACAAGTTCAGATAAGTTGGGTGTTAAGTCTAATAGATGTCTGTTTGTAGGTTACCCTTAAGAGACTATAGGGTATACCTTTTATAATCCCAAGGAACAAATAGTCCTTGATTTTGGAAATGCTCAATTCCTCGAGAAGGAGAATATACTTGCGAAAGCTATGTGGGAGCAATCTTGAGTTAGGCACTCAAGAAGATCAAACAAACAGTTAAAAGATTATACCTGCACTTGTTACACAAGATAGTGTAAGCATGGAACAGCTTATTACAGTGTAAGCATGGAGCAATCTTTGTTGCTTATTAGTGCTTTCTATTTATTTATGTATCTCACTGGTATCATATATGTATAATATTAAATATGTATATGTGCATTGATGAGACAAAGTCCATGACTACTTCATAGCGTAAAAGTGCGAAGATATAGTGGGAGCTATGTGGTGAGAACTGCACATACGTGTTACTATGAATAGTCTAAATATCCCTAGTCATAGTTTCATTGAGACTAGACATCAATGGAATGGACAGACTATCGAGTGTAGGCTTACTCCTTGGATTAGATCTAAGCAGCCGATCTCATGAGCTGAAGGTGGTACCTTGCATTAACACATGAATGTATTCGGGTAATACATTGGAGATCGCTATAAGATAGATAATTAGAAATAACTATATCCATGTGTTGGTGTCATGTCTTGTTGCAGTAGCAGTACAAGTATCCTCAGACCTGAGACACTGGTTACCTTGTGTAGGAGCTGCTATACTTTGGGTCATACTTATTCATACCTTGGCGATCAGGGTGATATAGGTGATTATGGGTATAGTGATAATCACTTGTTGGTAAGCCAAGTAGTCAAGATGGGATCCATCGCTCCTGATCACAAATGGATTATCAACAAAACAAAAAACTAGACTCTTACCAGATAATTGCAAGTTCAGTACATTACAAAAGATTAGGTCTAATAATAAACTTACATACAAAAGGATAAACTGTTAACTTTATGAAGGAATGTTATGTTATCTATAATATGCATGAGTTTTTAACTTAAACGCATCTCTTAATCAGCTTTCTTCTTCACATAATCAGACTCAATCTTATCAATGATAGCAAGTTCACCAGTGCTGATCAGAACAGGAGATGGTTCTTGATAATAATTGAATTAATATATGAATCAAAATAAAAAATGCATAACCGAAGAAAAAAGACCTAAAACTCCAAAAATTTCTAGAACAAAAATACATACCACTGATAAGTGTATAATTACACTTATTATCATGATAAATTTATACAATAAACACTATAGTTTAAGTCATGTTTAAACTTCTTATAAAAGATTTCACGTGTTATGTAGTTGTTTTTAATGCAAATACAGATACTAGGTAAATCTTGGGAGTAAAATGATCAAAAGTGGAATTCTATGAAAAAAGAGTGAAAAAGGTGCTAAAAGATGCGTGGAACTTAAAGATTTGGCTTAAGATCGAAGCTGTCGAAGATCTGTGAAGTTACAAGGAGATTTCTGAAGAAAACTCAATTCACAGTCACGACAATTATTCACGGTTGCGACCTGGTCACTTTAGAACAGAAATCTGCCAACAAAAGATTCACGGTCGCGAATCACATATCGCGGTCGCAACATGGACAGTTTTCTAGTATTATCTTCTTAACTACCAACCGCTAGATAAGTATGATTAACCGCCATCAACCACCAACGAAAAGACACTTATCAGGAGTCAACCAATCATGAAAAGGTGCCTATCCATTGTGGATTAAATCAAAGCCTCTCAACCAATCACATTGAAGAGATGCAATCTTTCACCAATGGATGTGACTCTTTGTTTGGATAGATGCAAC
>CATIWQ010008842.1:0-14144 GCA_949673415.1 Euphorbia schlechtendalii
TAACTAGTTTGTTTGTCTCTTCTCGAGACTTTCGATCTAGTCTTATTTTTATTAACGCATTTTTGAGTCGTGCTGTTTCTCTTGTCTTTTGGGGTGCCAACCTAGTTGGGATGCCTAGGACTTGAATTACGGCATCGGTCTCTTTTCTTCAAAAAAAATCGTCTCAAACCTGACGGCCTCCCGGGTGGCTTGTATTTCTATACCAAGCAATTTGGTGTGAATGATGATTCTTATTAAAAGAGTATGAATATAGCCCTTTTCAAACATGTCAGCACACGCATAAAATTTCAATCAAAACGTAATCTTTAAATAATTATTAAGCAATTTGGAAAGTGTGGCTTTCTCCTACAATCATATAAAAAGAGAGATATTTCAATCTACAACTGTTTTTGTCAACTAAAGACAAAGTCAAAAGCCCCAAATTATGAAATAATACAGTTAATAATAATCCTTAAGAGTTCATGAAAAGGTTATGTGGGCATTATTTTATAATTTCTTTCTTATGTGGGCATTATCATATAATTTCTTTCTCCATCACAACCAACAATACTTGAGGACTCCACGAATAAACAAATTCAACCGTAGAAATTTAACAATTCTACCAACGTAATATGGAGGGTAATAACGTTTATAATTACCTGGATTAAAATCCGAAAGAAGAGATAGACATTCCAATCAGTTTTTTTTTTTTGTTAAAGTTTGCCTCATTTGTGCTTACGTTAAAAGGAAATATAAATCTCCAGTATGTCCCGGATGTCGAACCCGGAACTTCTAGAGTTCACAACTTCCATCTTAACCACTAGCTAAATACCTCAGTCCTAATTAGGTTTACACTCTTAGCGTCTCCATATATACAACTAATTCAAAGATGAATATATTAATACAAACTCGAGAAGAGGTAAGAATTTATAAAATAAGTGAAGAAATAGGATGTACAAAAGGATCTAAACTAGAAAATGAAATGATACGATTATTACAGTTGAATATGAACTGAGTGAAATGGATGCCTTCATGTAAGAGGTTCTATTTCGTCTATTTTATAATATATAACACACAAAATACTGAATGAGATTGTCCAGGAAAAGCTATAGTAAGAAAATCAACAACACCAAAAGATACAGGCAAGTGAATTTTGATCCACTTAAAGCATATTTTAAAAGGTGTTCATTATTTTGTCATATACAATTGATTTTAAATAATAATTACAATATATTAATTCTAGTGGTACATCCACCCACAAGTGATTGATGTCTTAGCCTAGTAGTAGAAACTGAATTTGTGACTCTGGAGGTCACAGGTTCGAATCACATCTAGGGTGAGGTGAAGATTTTCCTTTGTAATTTAATAATATAAGCATATTTGCGTAATTTTTTTTAAAAAATAATCTTCTAATGATAAATTCATAAAATGAGTGGGGTGACCATGGTTCGAATCCTGAAACCTGCAATTGCTTCAAAGAAAATTACAATATATTAATTTCAAATTACAACAAATAGTGTTATATTTATAAAAGTTAATAGACTATACTTTATTGCTTACAATTCTAGCATCTTTATATACTATATTCAAGCCAAATGACAAAATACTACACCATTAAATATTGATAAGAAACCCACAAAAGTAATTTTTTTTTGCTCTTGCAGATAAAAGATAGCACAAATAGGGATGGCAACCGGCTAGATCCGGACCGGGTCCAGCTTGGACCCGGTCCAGATCCGTTTGAATATACTAGATCCGGATCCGACCCGGATCCATAATTTTAGGATCCGGATCCATTATTTTAGGATCCAGATCCAGATTCGATGGATCTCACGGATCCGGGTCCATGTAATTAACATCAAATTCTTAGTTTCAGCTTCCATACTTGTACATTTCACCTTATTTTAAATAGTTTACATATTCATTTAATTATGTTCATGCATTTGGATTTACGTGGATCTCAAATAATATTAATTATCCAATATTTTCGAGGTAAATAATAAATAAAAATGTACAATTAATCTTTAATTACGGATTCGGGTCCGGATCCTGGTTTTATTGGAAAATCCGGACTCGGACTCGGACCCGGATCCAATAGATCTGTAAAATTAAGATCCAGACCCTAAAAAAGGGATCCGGATCCACGGATCCAGACCGGGTCCAGGATCCGTTGCCATCCCTAAGCACAAATAGTACTAACAGTGAGAAAATTGCATTTATACTCTTTCCACCCTAAACTATGGAGAAGTTTATACTTATAGAAATTACATGCTTCTATTTTTTTTTCTTATATATTAATATTCATAGAAAAAATTTGTCTTTAATTAATTTACAATTTCAGTTATATATTCTCTTAAACGAGACAAATGTTTAAAGTAATGTTCCATCAAATTATAATGAAGTGACAGTAAAACATGCGTTTTTATAGGAGTAAAGGATACATTTTATAAACTAAGAAACCTATTGTTTTGTAAACAACAGACACTTGTTTCATTTTTTTACTAGAGAATGAAAATCAGCAATTTATTATTTAGATTGGAGGGTTGTGGTAACTTATAAGCATCGAATAAGATTTTTCTGTTTTTTTAGAAATATTAAATTTATATTCTTACTTGTACCATAAAATGGGATAATTTATGTTCCTCAAGCTCAATAAAATATTCCATGTACTTTTCCTTACTACATTAATACAATTCTTAATTAATTAGTCAAACCCTTTTCCCTTCTTGCATATTCCAGCTCTTTAAAATGGATATTAGAGTATCATTAAAAGCTGAAATATGCAAGAATCAAGGCTGGATTGGAATCTTTAACAAGAGAAGGCTTTTTCTTTGATTTTTGGACTTAATAAGGGCTCTCTTAGTTTAAACTTTGTTGATAATTTTTGTTTTTGTTGTCGGTAATTTTTGTGTTTCCAAATCGGCTAATAATATGTGTTTAATATTTATAAGCCAAACTTAAAACGAATCTAAAGTATAAACTGGTTGATATGGTGCAATTGTAGTTTTTATATTATTATTGATATTATAATTTTTTTAAGAAGTATTATTGATATTATTAGTATTATTAGTATTTTCTTGCACACAAAGGCCTATTGGATTTCATACACACCCTTTTATCATGTGTTGAAAGTTAAAAACAAATGAAGTTGCCAGAATTCAAAATATTGATCTTAAGGTCTTAGTGGTATTTGACTAAAAATTTGAGCATCTAATATCTAACTGCAACTCTTATGTTATTCCAGACAAAAAAAATGCTATATATAATATCAAAATAGCTGAAAGACTTATAGAACATCCACCAAGTATGAAATTGGATCGTATAAACCCAAATATTTTATTAACTATCTTTTGGCATGTACCACAAGTCTTTACCCTCAAAGATGAATGCGGCGAAATGGATTCTCATCTATCAAACAATTCTTTAATATTAAAAACTCCATTAATGGAATCCAACTTTGCCCTTTCCAGATTAAACTACATAAAATATCTGTTCATAAATTTCAACTCTTCTCCATATATATACCCTTTCAACCTTTCTTTCTCTATTCACAATCAGAAACAATAATAATAATAATAATATTCCATTACGACAATGCCAGAAATTGAAGGATCACCAGGCAGTTCAATGCATGGAGTTACAGGAAGAGAGCAAACCTTTACATTGTCAGTTGCTTCACCTATGGTTCCAACCGATACAACCGCTAAATTCGATCTCCCCGTAGATTCTGAACACAAGGCTAAAGTTTTCAAACTCTTTTCCTTTGCTAATCCCCACATGAGAACTTTCCATCTCTCTTGGATTTCCTTTTTCACTTGCTTCGTTTCCACGTTCGCCGCTGCCCCTCTTGTCCCGATTATTCGCGACAACCTTAACCTGACGAAAAGCGACATCGGCAACGCCGGTGTCGCCTCCGTGTCGGGCAGCATATTTTCGAGGCTCGTAATGGGTGCTGTTTGTGACCTGTTAGGGCCAAGATACGGCTGTGCTTTTCTCGTCATGCTTTCGGCTCCTACCGTGTTCTGCATGTCTTTTGTTTCGGACGCTGGAGGCTATATAGCCGTTCGGTTCATGATAGGGTTCTCGTTGGCGACTTTCGTGTCTTGCCAGTACTGGATGAGTACTATGTTTAATAGCAAGATTATAGGGCTTGTGAATGGAACGGCCGCTGGGTGGGGGAATATGGGCGGAGGTGCGACTCAGTTGATAATGCCTTTGGTTTATGAATTGATTCAGAAAGCGGGAGCCACTCCTTTCACCGCTTGGAGGATCTCGTTTTTCGTTCCGGGTTCTCTTCATATCATCATGGGGATTTTGGTGTTGAATCTCGGCCAAGATTTGCCTGATGGTAATCTTGCTTCTCTACAGAAGAAGGGTGATGTCGCTAAAGATAAATTCTCCAAGGTATTTAGAACTTACTTAACTTAAAAAAACTCGTAACGACAGCTCTTTCAATAAACAAATTAAACAAAATAATGATCATAAAAGATTCCCGATATCGATCTCTTGGTAAATATAGTACTAAAGGATCTCTACTGTGTTGTGTTTTAGAGTTTTTTGGTATATACATGCCATCACCAAATTTGTCCATATAAGAAAATAATTGTCCTCAAATATGAGAAGGGGATATAATATATTGTCCCCGATAAAATTCAGGACAGAGATATTTGTAACAATCATGGGGTTATAAAATCTTCCTCTATACTTTTGGGGATAATTTTTCATACTTTGGGGACAATTCTTTTTTGACCTAGTTCCAATTTTTTTTCAGTGGGGGTACTAAAGTAGCTCTGTTGTGTTGTGTTTCAGATTTTGTGGTATGCCATCACAAATTACAGAACTTGGATCTTTGTGCTACTATACGGATACTCCATGGGAGTCGAACTATCCACCGATAATGTCATTGCCGAGTATTTCTTCGACAGGTACCGCTCAAACTTACTTAGGTCAATCAATTCAAGATAATTAATTCATTAGTCCGAAACTAAACGAGTCGAAATCCAAATGAACTCACAGGTTCAACCTGAAGCTACACACAGCAGGAATAATAGCAGCCTCATTCGGAATGGCGAACTTCGTTGCGCGCCCCTTCGGAGGATACGCATCGGACATAGCGGCGAGATATTTCGGGATGAGAGGAAGGCTATCGGTACTATGGATACTCCAAACCCTAGGAGGAGTATTTTGCATATGGCTAGGGCGGGCTAATTCGCTTCCAATAGCCGTACTAGCCATGATTCTTTTCTCGATCGGGGCTCAAGCCGCGTGCGGGGCAACTTTCGGTATAATCCCGTTCGTTTCTCGACGCTCGTTGGGGATCATATCAGGATTGACCGGGGCAGGAGGGAATTTCGGGTCGGGATTGACACAATTGATATTTTTCTCAACGACGAGATTCTCGACAGCCGCGGGGTTATCGTGGATGGGGGTCATGATAGTTGCGTGCACTCTACCCGTAACATTAGTGTACTTCCCGCAATGGGGCGGGATGTTTTTTCCCGCTTCGAGTAATGTCGTTAAATCTACCGAAGAGCATTACTATGAAGCGGAGTGGAACGAGGAGGAGAAGCAGAAGGGTTTGCACGAAGGCAGCCTTAAGTTTGCGGCTAATAGTAGATCGGAACGTGGCCGTCGCGTTGCTAATGCGCCTACCCCGCCCAATACGACACCTATCCATAATGTCTAGTTCCATATCGGAAACCGAGACTAATATTTCGTGTTTCGTAAGCGAATAGTTTGATGCATTTAAATTATATATAGAACTGTTTAATTTGGCTACACTTTTTTGGTTTACTCTTGAATATGTCACAAATTGATAAGAATCTTCACATATATATAATATAGTTATTTTATATTGACACCAGTTGTTTGACACCCGTTGATACTATGCAATCTTCACCATCTATCTTGTTTTTATCTTATGGTGAAGATCTAACTACCTAAAGATGAATTGTGGAGATTGTAAAGTGTAAATGGGTGTCAAACAAACTGGTGTCAATTATGATTGTTTCCTTTATTATTGTTACATTGAAAAGGAATCTTTCATGAATATTCAAAATATATATTATATTGAAAAGAATATTACAGAATCATTGATATATATTTAAATTAGCTACCGATATGTACGGACGGCATGCTGTAATTGGATGTAATGTTGTAGGGATAGTTGACCTATTCTTGATTACGAAACATACACATCACATATGAATAAACTACTCTACAATGGCTGTGTTGTGTAAGAAAGTGAGGTTACATTAAATTATAGAAACTTCGTTTTACGTATAGTCGTGTATCCTCACTCCAGGGACAACTTGGTGGATTGAGATTGTATAAAGTTGGAAAAGTCTAACTTCAAGAAATGTATTACTTATTCTTAACAAGGATTACAATTAATTTCAATTCAGTTCACCGTTGCTTTGAATGTCATAAATGCTATTCATCTACCATGACTCCTAAGGATATGAGCAAGAATTGTGTTTCCTTTCGCAAATCCTTCAATATTAACGTGGAATGGTAACATGAAAGGTTAAAAAATTCAGCTATTTCATAATAACAAGAACTAGTAAAGATTAGTGAAAGAGGTATAATATTTTAACCTTAAATCAATAAAGAAAATTTAATTGGCAAACTTAACTTGCAGGAAAAGTGGATTTCCCTAAGAAATTCTAAAGGAAAATTTGAAATATTTGAATCCAAACATAGAATTAAACTCAAACTCAAAATCATATATAAAGAGAAATCATATATATTTGTATGAAATCATATATAAAGCAACTGTAGATTTTAAACAGTAGCTGTTACAAGCAATATAAGAATCCAAAACTACTTGTTGTTAGCTTTTAAAGAGTTTGAAACATCAATCTATCTGAGATTAACAACAACAAAAACATCAAGATGAAGCCAAGCTATTTTAGGTCTTCCAAGTCAACTCAATTTTGTACACACTTCGCGTAAACTGATGTGAAAAATCCGGTAATTATTGCACTCGAAATAGACTCTTGGACATTTCAACTGCGTGAGCGTGATTCCACCTTAAAATTTTCACAATTTATTAAGCTCATTTAGAGAACCTCGGTGTAAAAAAAACTTGTTGAATCGTGGAACAATAACTCTTTTGGAAAAGAAACTTTATAGCAAAATTTTCCAGCATAAATAACTTTAATTTAAAGTGCATAAGGAATTCTTTTATATAGTGAATAAACAATAAATCTGTCATTAATATAGAAGTCAATGGTCGAGTTAAAGATGAAGAGAATGATTTTGTCAAAGTAGTGTGTTTCTAAAATAATAAAGCTTATGTAATTCATACAAATTTATTTACAGGCTATATAATTTTTCGCCAGTTCCGGTAAAATGTCCTAGCTGACCAACAAGTACTGTAGTTTTAGCATTACAACACACACTTCCTTTAATATATATACATATATTCTCCCACTCTCACTCCTAGTGGTGAATCGGAAAACTTTTCTTTATTGTGGTGTGCAAATAAACATTACACAATATTTTATAAAATATTTCTCTGAAAAGAAAAATTACTTTTGAATAACAACAATTTATTTAATGCATAATAAATTGTAAACAAATTATCCGAACAAGTAATAAACTATTTTATCCCCAATCTCTTTAATATTTTAATTAAATAGGTGTACAGTAGAAATATGTAAATAAGCTTCAGCAAAATAGTCAAAGTTGTTAAAAGTTAGTTAGAGTCTACTCTAGCCTACATAAGGCACATTGTAAGTGGGGTTGTAAACGAGCTGAACTGAACTGAGCCCGAACACAGATTGTTCAAATTTTGTTCGTTAAATTTATTCTAAAGCCCATTCACTCTATTACTTACTCTTAATCTACTCTAAAGTTACTAATACGATGGATAATACAGTAGCATGGAAACATAATACATGCTTCTTTCTAGAGAATGAAATCGTAAGGCCAATTGAACAAATTTGTTCAATTCGTACAGTTATAAATAGTGGATACTATGGATGATCAGAGATCAATTTCTGTGTCTGTCAAATTATTTTTCAGTAAAAAAAACTTACAAGCACGAAACACAATACATTGTTATTGATGAATAAGCTAATAATTGCACAAAACAAAGCCACCGTTGTTAAATCAAACAGAAACTGAATTCAAACATTATGGATAGGTGTAGTATTGGGGGGTGTCGGCGCAGAAGCAACTCGTCGGCCGCGTTCCGATCTACTATTAGCCGCAAACTTAAGGCTGCCTTCATGCAAACCCTTCTGCTTCTCTTCCTCGTTCCACTCCGCTCCATAATAATGTTCTTCGGTAGATTTAACAACGTGACTCGAAGGAGGAAAGAACATCCCGCCCCATTGCGGGAAGTATACTAAAGTCACGGGCAGCGTACACCCTACGATCATGAATCCATCCACGATATTCCCGCGGCTGTTGAGAATCTTGTCGTCGAAAAGAATATCAATTGTGTCAATCCCGACCCGAAATTCCCTCCCGCCCCTGTCAACCCTGATATGATCCCCAACGATCGCCTCGAAATGAACGGGATTATTCCGAAAGTTGCTCCACATGCGGCTTGAGCTCCGATCGAGAAAAGTATCATGGCTAGTACGGCTATTGGAAGCGAATTAGCCCGCCCTAGCCATATGCAAAATACTCCTCCTAGGGTTTGAAGTATCCATAGTACCCATAGCCTTCCTCTCATCCCGAAATATCTAGCTGCTACGTCCGATGCGTATCCTCCGAAGGGGCGTGCTACGAAATTCGCCATGCCGAATGAGGCTGCTATTATTCCTGCTGTGTGTAGCTTCAGGTTGAACCTGTGAGTTCATTTGGATCTCGACTCGTTTAGTTTCGGACTAATGAATTAATTATCTTGAATTGATTGACCTAAGTGTGAGAGGTACCTGTCGAAGAAATACTCGGCAACGACATTATCGGTGGATAGTTCGACTCCCATGGAGTATCCGTAAAGTAGCACAAAGATCCAAGTTCTGTAATTTGTGATGGCATACCACAAAATCTGAAACAAAAAACATAGAGCTATTTTAGCGCAACTACAAAAATAAAGGTTTTTTGTGACAATTAACTAAATTTGTCGCAAATTTATGAAAAATCGTCCTCTGTACTTTTGGGTACAATGTTTTTGTAAATAAAATTTTTGTCCCCGTTATTTAGGCGACAAAAAAATGAGGTGTCGTCCCTATTTTTTAGGAAGATTGTCGTCTTTGAATTAAGGACAAATTTCGTGATTGCATAGCATACCACAAAATCTGAAACACAGCACAATAGAGCTAGTCAAGTACTCTATTTTACAAAGTTAACTGTGTCGGAAAACATTTGTTATCATTAGTTTAGTTCATTTATTTCTCGAGAGAGCTATCGATACGAGTTTTAAATGTGTACTAAGTTCGAAATACCTTGGAGAATTTATCCTTAGCAACATCACCCTTCTTTTGTAGAGAAGCAAGATTACCATCAGGCAAATCTTGGCCGAGATTCAACACCAAAATCCCCATGATGATATGAAGAGAGCCCGGAATGAAAAACGAGATCCTCCAAGCGGTGAAAGGAGTGGCTCCCACTTTCTGAATCAAGTCATAAACCAAAGGCATTATCAACTGAGTCGCACCTCCGCCCATATTCCCCCACCCGGCGGCCGTTCCATTCACAAGCCCTATAATCTTGCTATTAAACATAGTACTCATCCAATACTGGCAAGACACGAAAGTCGCCAGCGAGAACCCTATCATGAACCGAACGGCTATATAGCCTCCAGCGTCCGAAACAAAAGACATGCAGAACACGGTAGGAGCCGAAAGCATGACGAGAAAAGCACAGCCATATCTTGGCCCTAACAGGTCACAAACAGCACCCATTACGAGCCTCGAAAATATGCTGCCCGACACGGAGGCGACACCGGCGTTGCCGATGTCGCTTTTCGTCAGGTTAAGGTTGTCGCGAATAATCGGGACAAGAGGGGCGGCGGCGAACGTGGAGACGAAACAAGTGAAAAAGGAAATCCAAGAGAGATGGAAAGTTCTCATGTGGGGATTAGCAAAGGAAAAGAGTTTGAAAACTTTAGCCTTGTGTTCCGAATCTACCGGGAGATCGAATTTAGCGGTTGTATCTGTTGGAACCATAGGTGAAGCAACTGAGAATGCAAATGTTTGCTCTCTTCCTGTAACTCCATGCATTGAACTGCCTGGTGATCCCTCTATTTCTGCCATTATTACTCACTGTTATTGACAAGTAAGCAAAAACAGAGGCTGATTTATGCAAACAAGGCGGGATTTCTAGGTATTTATACATGTTTGAATCGATCAAGAGTTGACACTAGTGGAGTTGGATTGTCTATTATGAAACTAATTGGGGCAATGTAATTAAAAAATGTAAGAACTTTTTTTCGCATCTCAAGTTGCCCTATTTGTGGGGACTTATGGAATATCCCAAAGGATGCATTTGCCCTTTTATGTGTTTAATATATATGTTTGACATTTGTAATATAGTAAGGTATTTTATGCATGATATTTATGATTTTTTTTCTTTTTGTTTGTTAAATGTAATAATAAAAGTTATTATTAATTTGTCTAGTTAGTTTTACTTCTTGTGTTAACTGCATCTGAGGTCTGACCTACTGTAAAGATGAAAACTTTAAAATTTAGAGGTTTTAGATTTGAATCACATCCGGGATAATATAAATCTAAATGAGATTTTTTCAGAAAAAATGGTATTGTATCATGAGATCAACGACTTTTCCAAACTAACAAGTTGTTTATGCGCGAATTAGAAATGAAGTATATATACATATATAGGTATTTTATATTTGCCTTATTTCATTCTTTTACAATAATCTAGGGTTTAATCTGAATGATCTTACTATGAGGCTAGCTCTGGTCAATATAAAATATTGAAATATTTTGAATGATTAAAGGGGAATGATGTTGAAAATAAGCAAACATCTCAATTAATTTGACACCTCTGATACCCCAAACAAAAGACACATGTTCCTAATATTATGAAATAGTTAAATTAATAAAACAAATTTTTATTTTCTAAAATTTCATATTATATATCAAATTCTTAAACTCGAGATATGATGTTAATTTTCTTCTCTGCCAAACAATTATTTTCTTGTGATATGATTGATATAAAATAATTTTATTAATTTGAAGCTGAAGCAGCTGGTATAAAAAAGATTGAATTTTAAAAACTGAAATAAAAAGTGAAACAATGAAAAAATAATTTTGTTTGGAAGGAAAACCATGTTTAGACCGGTCTAGGAAGGAGTTTCTCATCCGGTATGGACATTATTTTTACATGACACTGGTACGATTTTTTGAAAATACGTGTTTCGATAGATGATATGGTACAATATGAATTTTTAGGGCTTATGTTGGATTTGATGAAGAACCATTGTATTTACTGTTCTTATTTTATGGTTGAAAAAACCATGAAAAAACTATATCAAGGAAAAAATCATAGAATCAAACAAGATATAATAAGTTGGTACTGTACCATACTATGAAAAAACCATGAACTAATCAAATGCAAGCAAAATGAGAGTTATGTTTACGGTTAGCTATCACGATTTTCAAGTTTAGAATCTTAAACAACGAAACTTAATGCATTCACTGTTTTTAATAATCGAGGGTAATATGATATAATAAGGTGTGCAATTTGTTCAAAATTGATATTTGTCGGCTTCTGTTTTGAATAAAGTTGAGCACTTAAATTTCTGGTCATATTTATTAAAAAATTAAAAGAAAAAAGTAACAAAAAATAAAAAGAACCGCAGATAAAATGGAACTCAACTTTCGTTAAAAAAAAGAATAATAAAAAAATGACATTTTTAAAAATGTCAAACTAATGAAAAGTTGATACATGTAGTTTAGAGGTAGATTTATGCATTTTCATCAAATTAATAAGAAAAAGTTTGGAGCCACAATTGGCGGGTAAAAAAACTGTTCATGGACCAAAACATGCATTATGCCAAATAATATTGTAGGACTTCATTGATTCGTTAATTGTTTTGAAGGTCTAAAATATGGTTTGAGCTCTTGATTATAAGTTGTCATTCCAGCTAAATTTGAGACCTTAGTTAATTTAGGCTATACACCCAAGGATTGATCAGCTCTGCCTTAAGCCTCACCATGTTTTTATACTGCCTTCATTCCTATATAATGGAGTTTTAGCCTAATGAAAAAATTCCAAATTAATTGTCATTTTATGTTTTCTATAATATGAATTTTATTCACAACAATATTACCCCTGTTAATATAAGCATCTTTTAAATTAGATAGAGAAAGAAATCAATTAAGTTAAAAAATGAATTTGAAATCTAAAGAGTAATTAACGGTAAGATAGTACATAATCATTCTTCTTGATTCTTGTGCTTTTGTCTAAAACCTCAATTATAAAGGAATGTAGGTAGTTCATATTAACATCGATTAAATTTGAATACAACATCACAAGATCCATTATAATTATTTTACTATTAGAATGACGTCTGAACTTCTTAATTTTTTGGTAATCCAAATTAATTTATGTTGTACAGTTTAAAATCAAAATTTTCTTAGTAAAAACACCTTAATGTAATGTTATTTTTACAGGGCTGATTAGAAACAATACATATTCTTTTATTCATAGCTAGCTGGGCGGATAAGTGCACACTAATTAATAATTGATAATGGGTCCTGTTGTAGATAGGCACAGCACCTAAAATCCATTCACATGATAACCTGCAACCACATTATATAATTTCAGTTAGTTAGTTAGCACATTGTCTCCGTATATTGACTACATGAATTTTGATTATTTGGGTAACATATTATAAATTAATATTTGGAGCTAATTAAATTTCATAAATTAATTAAGTCAAAGACCTGAGTCACCATATACATCCAACATATACTTGCCCATACAAATTAATTTATTAATTTATGGCTTAATGCATCTGCACATTCCCTAAACTTTTTCAAAATGGGGCTGTTACTACCCTGAACTTTGAAATATGATGGATAGCCCCATGTGCTTGTCTAAAACACGTCACTTTACCCTCTTGTGTTGACCTGTCTTGCTACATGGATGACCATCAAAACACATGCATGGGAAGTATGTTGGTGGAATAGAAAATGAATAATAAAAATCCCTAAGATTCTAATTCTTACAATTCAAAATTTCTAATATATGTTCTCCGTCTTCTTCAAAACTTCATCTTTATTCTAAATATATTCTTCAATTAATCATAATATTGTATCGATTCTTGCCTCGTTGTTTTCATCTTCTTATTCTTGAAACCGATATTTTTACGAGGGGGTAAATTAACGCGTTTAGACAAGTACAGGGGGCTATTTGTCACATTTCAAAGTTTAGGATGGCAACAGCCATTTTTGAACAAATTCAAGGGGTGTGGATGCATTAAACCTTAATTTATTAAAGATGTCATTTGAATAAAATTGATGTATGATATCTATATTAAACATATGCATCATAATCAATTCGCAAAGGCCAAGTTTTAAACTCGTAGTTATACCCCTAACTCATCCATAATTTCTACAAGTTTTTGTAGAACTTTGCCCCCTAAAAATACATTTAAATAAAATAAATGTTAGCTACAAACAACAATGATAACGTAACCACGCTTAATTAATTGGTAAATCTAGCGTTTCAACTGGTGATTAGTTTGGAGTCTCAAAATTCTGAGAAGAGCATTTGAGAATTATAAAACCGAAAGCCTAAACATAAAAATATAATATTCCATGTAGACATCCATTTTTGTCCGGGACTCCGGGGTCACCGGGATGGTTAATTTAATGAATTTCAAGTAAACAATTGAAAGACGAGCCGATCTTCTATGTAAAATATCGATGTGATCATAGAGGTTACATGTTCAATTGCACGTTAGGGCGAGATAAATCTTTTTCTTTATCATCATTTTAATCCAATGAAACAAATTTTAAAAGTAAAAAGTAAATTTAATTGTGATACATAGTTTTAAAAAGTTTTATTTTCAATTATAAGAAGGCAGATAAGTTCTTTGGACTTGAAACATAGGTTCTATTTTTTTCAACTTATTCAACAGCCCATTCAGTTCAGTTTAGTTCCAGTTAAGTTCCAGTTAAATTTCAGTTCAGTTTCTGTTTCAGTTTATATATTATTGTAAATATTATTAAAGTAATATT
>CATIWQ010008846.1:0-10950 GCA_949673415.1 Euphorbia schlechtendalii
GAAAACTTTTATTGATAAGTGATTTGCAAGTACACTTATACAACAATCGCTCAAGAATATAGAGAAATCTAGTGATCGAAACAAGGATTTGAATCACTTAAACATTTTCTCGCTAACACTTATGAACGTAGCGAATTCTCTATCTATACGCATACTATATCTCACTCATGCACTCTAATGCACCACTTGCTGCTGCATGAAATTGTGAGGTCTTGAAGCCCTATTTATAGAGTTCGAAGGGTTGCGTCTATCTATACGAAGAGTTGTGTCCATTGGTGAATGATTGCATCACTTTATTGTGATTGGTTGAGAAGCTTCAATCTAATCCACAATGGATATGCATCTTTTCATGATTGGTTGATTTCTGATAGGTGTCTAGTCATTGGTAGTTGATGGCGGTTGATCATCCTTATCTAGTGATTGGTAGTTAAGAAGATTAAACCAGAAAACCGTCCAAGTCACGATCGCGATATACAAGTCGCGACCGTGAATCTTTGATTGGCAGAATTTCTATTTTGAAGAAGAACAAGTCGCGACCGCGAATGATTATCGAGACCGTGAATTGCATTTTTCTTCAGAATTCTCCTTGTAACTTCACCGATCTTTGACAGCTTCAACCCTAAGCCAAATTTTTAAATTCCATGCATCTTTTTGCACCTTTTTCACTTTTTTTTCATAGAATTCCACTTTTGATCATTTTACTCCCAAGATTTACCTAGTATCTGCATTTGCATAAAAAACAACTACATACCACTTGAAATCTTTTATATGAAGTATAAAAATAACTTAAACTATAGTGTTTAATGTATAAAATTAATATGATAATAATTGTAATTATACACTTATCAAGAAACTATATACTTTTGCTTACAAATACAAATCAATAATTTACCACAGTGTTATATGCTTCTGCTCATCAAAGACAAAGAGCTTGAACATATTCCTATAAGTACTAAAGACACAGTAGACATCATTATCATAGATTTTATGTGCATTACCAATTTCACAACTTGGAGGAATGTCCCAATCACAGTTCATGACTTGGACATTAAGTTCAAATCCAATACAGATATTCCCCAATTCCATCATAAATTTCACATATAAATTATCGCGAGATCTTGAGGCTACCATTCATTACGAGGTTTCCAATCAAAGACTGTTTGATCATCTTCCATTCTCTTAAATTCATGATCACAAGAATCCTGAAATATAAAAATGCAAGTAATTTCAGAAGTATCACAATAATGCATACAAAAAACATACATTTTTATTTACTTGGAACAAGTTTCCTTCTTCATATGTGTTAGGCATGTAATTCATAATCGATGAAGAAAACTCAGATACATTATCCTTTGTTGCAGATGCTTTTGTCAGAGAAGGTTTTAAAGAATGATCTACTTCTATCTTGCTTGAATTTGGTGAAGCTTCTTTTTTTATGTAAGGTCATCTTTAGAACAGTGTATGCTCCTTTGAATGGAAGTTGAAGTCTGAACCTTATTATTTTTCAACCGTCCCTTTACATTTTCCATAACAACTGGATCGCCAATTCCGACATGGTCTTTGCTACTATCAAGTCTCTATGTCCCTCTTTTTTCTCGTG
Source organism: Euphorbia schlechtendalii (assembly GCA_949673415.1). NCBI lineage: Eukaryota > Viridiplantae > Streptophyta > Magnoliopsida > Malpighiales > Euphorbiaceae > Euphorbia > Euphorbia schlechtendalii. Next base: position 1,601 of record CATIWQ010008846.1, read on the forward strand.
TAAACTAATACTAATCTTTGCAAAATGATCTCTAACTTCTTTATAAACTTTGAATGTTTCACGCGAAGCTTGACTACATATATTGATGCAAAAGGATAATAAGGTAGAGTACCTAGCTTCAACAACTATCGCACTGTTGCATTCTGCTTCATTTTCCTTGGGCATATCAATACAATCTTTTTCATAAATAGTCCATTGTTTCATGATACACCCTTGAGGTAATTGCGTTGCATTTAAATATTTCAGCACAGTAAACATATGTCGACATGGGAATCCAATAGACTCTAATTTCATACAACAATACATGGTATCATGCGAAATATCATTAACAACAATATACCATGCATTTTCATTCTCAACATGTTGTAGCCAATAAAATACTCTATTTGAATCATCACTAGATTAAAACTTTTTCACCAAAAAGTAACCTTCATACCTTATTTCAGCACACAATAAACCAAAGATGTTCCTTGATTAAATTTTTGATGTATGACTCTTCAAACGAGATAAGATACCATCACATATAGGAAGCTCATGTGTTGTCTTATAAACTTGATGACCTTCCTTGTACCTTAGCTTGTTTAATTCGTCATGATAATGATGCACAAAGTCGTACAAAAAAACTTTTTCATGTAGCATCCCTTTGAGCGTTCTATGCATTTCAATGTCATAGAAACCTATTAATTCTTTTCAGACATTTTCAAAATCATTGGGTGTCCTACATTTAACACACTTCATAAAACCATCAAGCAAGTCACCCTTGAAATTTACTTTCACGTTTCTCATGATATGCCACAAACATAATCTATGTTTCGCATTAGGGAGTACTTTAGCAATAGCATTTGCCATCACCCTATCACCATCTGTAATGACTGTAAGTGGTGTAAAACCATCTCCAGATTCAATTAATTGTTCTAACACCCACACAAAAGTATCCTCCTTCTCATTAGGCACATCCAAAAGGAATTGTGTTTCGATGGTGATTAACACCAACCAAAACTACAAAAGGCTTATTGTAAGCATTACATTTGTATGTAGTGTCAAATGCTAACACATGTCCGAATGTCTTGTACTCCATACGTGCTACACCATCACACCAGAATAATTTATCCAAGTTTCCATTCACATCTCTTGTATAGCTAACAAAGCAAGATGGATTAGCAGTTTTAAGTCCGAATAAATATGCCATAACAGTTTCAGCATCACCATCTTTTATAGTTTCACATAAAAATTTTTGTACACAATTGTACAAATCCTTGTTTGTGAGTTCAACATTAGCATGAGATACAGCTTCACTAACAAAAAGTCTAAGCATTTTATTTAGAGCAATTCCTGCTTTTCCAATACTCCTAATTTTTTATTCATTAGCCTCTAAAATGCTTCGAAATGACCTACAACAATTCACTTAATAAGAGTCCACATCCAACTATATAACTATTACAATTCAACAAAAAGATAGCAAGTGATTTCATCAATCCAATGATTCCCACTTCAACATATTCATGTCATTTTCATCATAATCTTCCAATTTTTTCCCGATCTTATCCCATATTTCCTCATCGATAAAGTTGTTAATTGACATCTCAGATATATCAGCACTTGATCCAAGTTGGTCATCATCTGAATTGTCATTATTATTATCATTACTAGGAATGTCAGTTTCCAAGTCATCCTTATCAATATCCATGTCTACTACCAGATGATGCAATTTCAAACTCCGACTCTGTAATAAAATTGAAAATGAAATATTAAACACGTACCTTTTATATAATATCATCCAATATAACTAAATAAATTAATGGTAAAATGAAAAGGGTGACTCCTAAAATGTGTAAGAAATCGTGGATTGAGGCGCCACCTTGGTCGCCTCAATTTTAAGGCTAAGGCACTCGCGTAGGTGGCACCTCACTGAAAGCACCTAGGACTACTATTAAATTTGGTAATTGTCAGAGAAAATTAGAAATACCGCAGTGATCAAACTAGTATAAAAAAACCCAATAAATTAGCTCATACAATGTTTTATTCTATCAATTCAGAAATCCAATCCATGTTACTACTCTTCCAACCACAATCATCATTCTGATTTAGCATGACATAACCAAAAAGAACTTTTTCATCAATGAAGGTATAGCTTGCAAAGTCACAATCTTAGATTAAACTAGTATAAAACACAATAAAATCAGCTTATTAACAAATAATATAAAACACAATAAAATCCTCCCCATCAAACACAACCTACATGTACGCAAGTTATCATAGTAGAGAAAGCCTGACATAAAAATGCATGATATGTGTTTAGTTGGCATTTCTTATCATGAATTTGAATGCCTTGACAATTCTGAAAATTGTTTTGAAAGTTATTGTTCTTTTGCTAGTTTCTGATAAACCTGGGCACGAGCCCGTTGACCTACGGGACCCGTCCATGCCTGCTCTTCATGGGATGGGCTTGGACAAGGTAATTGGAGATTAAGCCCGAACCCGAAGTGGCCCAAGTAAAATATATGTCGGGTTTAGTTTTAATAATAAAACCCAAGACCGGCCCGTCCGGACCGAAATAATAATTATTATGTTAAAAATATATATTTATTTTTTACAAAGTAAAAAAAATTATATGGTAGAAAATTTTCATATTTTTTGCTAAAGTTTAACATTTAAACTCAATTTTGTGGTTTATGCTACAAATATATTCACAATTATTTTTTAGTAATAAATATTAAGTTTTTTTTATTTGAAAAAATTAATAGTTAGGCCCGAGGGCCGGGCTTGGTTTTGATTATTTTATTAAAGGCCCGACCCGACCCGAACCCGATATATTTTTTCATAGGTCTGGGCCGGGCTTGGGCTATTCATTATTTAGCTAGGCCCAATAAGGCCCGGCCCGGTCCATGCCTAGGTCTAGTTTCTAATAACACAACTTGATGCATTAATTCTAAGAATGTGTTATGTTGGAAATCAAATTTCAATCACTTAATTGACCCAACAAATACTGTCAAGTATTTGCTTCGAATTCAAAAAATTAAAATTCATAGCTTTATAGCATTTTACTGTAAATGAAACCATTATAAATTCAGTAATTTGTACAGACCAACGAGAGAATAGTAGTCACAAAAAGGGTATGATTCAATTCCAAAAATCAAGAATCAAATTCAGCGTATAGAAGAACAAGTTTTTTAATATCGATTTCAGCAAAATGAAGAAGAATGATACAAAATAAACCCCTAATTAAAATCTGCAAAAGAGGTATTGTTTGATTGCTTTCTTGAATATATCAATTTCATCTAGTGGGATTGTTGATTTTGGTTTTTGTTAATTAAAGTTACCCATTAGAGGCATTTTATCAGACTCCTAGCATGCAAACCCAATATACCATGTTTAAAGTAATATCAAAATCAGATTTGGGTTTATCGCCTTCTGTGGCAGCCAACAGCAGTAATATGTCTGCTAGATGAATTTCTTGACTTAGAAGCGCCACCATCTTATCATGTGATAGAAGAATGAGAGAATTCAAACCCTTAATATAATCTAAAAACCATAAAAGACACTTTGTACAAGGAAACTAAAATTAAGAAGGTAGAACTTAAGTTTACCCTGAAAAATAAATGAGACTTGAGTCTATTCGGCGGCGAGGCGAAGACGATGATTGCGAGTATAGAGAGGCGGAGAAACTCATCTATTGTCTCAACTAGGGATGGCAATGGGCCGGATCTAGATCTGATCTGGATTCATATTTCCATCATTTCAAGGCTGACACAAATACCATCTACCTTGGACCAACCTTGAAATTATTAAAATATGGGTCCAAATCATATCTAGATCCGGCGCATTACCATCCCTAGTCTCAACCAAGAGATTAAGTGATCGAATCAACGAATGTAGAATGAATTTTACTTCACTCAATAGGGGAGGGGCTAGGTTTTCATGGCCAATTAAAGATGAGAAAGTAATCGGAGAAAGAAAGGTGGATAAAGCAGTTGAAATCAATGGAGAATAACAGAGAAAGAAAAGAGTCGAAGAAGATGGAACTTGGGTATTTCAAACGTGGGTATTTCAAGGAATTTATATTCAACCACAACTCTACTTTCTAATTAATTAATTATGTTGTAATAAAATTGTATGGATAGAGTTATGATACTTTACAATACCTTGTCAAGTATCATAGAATATTTCTATTTGTATTACATAATGGCATGATGCATCAAAAGAAATTTGCAGGGCTTATAACCATCCAAAACTTTGAAAAAGTGATTTATTTCACTCTCTCTCTCTCTCTGTCCTACATGGCATCCAAAATTTCATGCAGAGTGGACTAAATTTAATTGAAAAAAAAAAAAAAAGCAACTCCTCGCATTTCTCACTGTCACGTCTTCGCCTTCCCTCACCTCTCCATCACTCACTCCACCGTTTCTCGCCATCACTCTTCGACGGCGTTCCTCACCATCAATCTCTCCACGATTTCAAAATGGCTTTTTTTTCTTTTTCTCATTCATACACTTTCGTCAAGCTCCGGCGTCACATCGAGCTCCGGTACCACCATACTCCAACTCCGACTCCTCCATTTCTTTAACCTAGTTTTGTTCCCTTTTATTTTGGTTATCATCTGTGTCTCAAATTTCATATTTTTTCTCCATCCTAACAACCAACATGATTTCAGTTTACCAAATCCAATTTCAAATCTGAATCTGAATACTATGATGAAATTTGAAAAGAATGAAATCAAGGTTAGTCTTCAAATCTGAGTAGAAGAGTCTTATATCAGAAACTCTATTACACAAGATTAAGCTCCATTTTTATTTAGGTGAAAAAATCAGCAGCCCTAAGCAGCCTTTGGTTGGAACCCATAATAAATTGAAAAGGCACTTCGGCCATATAGAACTTTAGTACATTTTCTTGCTAAGGTTTTGGATCTGAAAGTTCTGGAATTTCAGTTTTGTTTTTATATGAAATTTGTGGGATTCCGAAGGGGGAATTGACGAAGAAAGTGGTTTGGGTTTGAATTTTCTTTGCGGAATTTAATTTCTGTTTGTAGAGGAACTTAGAATCTACTGAATGGAAGCTAAAACGAAAAAGCATATAATATGAAACCGTTAACAACAGCCAGAAACGTAAACAAAAAAAAATCCTCAATCTTAAAGTGGTCAAATACAGAGCTCAAAAGTAACATGAGAAGCAAGCAAAGGGGATTTAGGGTTTGACTTGCAATTTTACATGTCTAAGTCCAAGAGTAAACAGAGATCAGTATAATCATGCAGAAGATGGAAGCTAAAATGGAATAACATACAAATAACAATACGATGCGTACCCAATTGCAACCCCAAAAACACAAACACACAGCACAGGAAAGAAAATTGCGTCTTTGAATCTTAAATTAGTAAAAACACATACATCCAAGGGAAAATTTGGAAAAAGTACAAATGGAAAATGTTCACGTAAAATGAGAAAGCAAGCGGCATAGCAAAAAGGGGTTTGAATTGGAGTTGGCAGTGAATACCTTATCTTCTGGCAAATTAAACACGTTTGGAAGCCTATAAGATGGTTTTGAGAGAAAGAAACTGCGGCGCTTAAATTTAGTAAACGGCGACCACCGGATCAATTTCAAAAGCAAAATGATAAGCTTGTGAAGATGTGTGTGTTGGAAGGTTAGAATCCTAAATCAATAAAGAAAATTAAACTCAAATAGATTGTTTGATTATGGAAAGTTATCGTTACAAATAAAAATAAACATTTATTTATACATTCAAAACTAATCCAAATTCTAATGTGATAAATAATAGCAAGAGTTAATAAAATACTAGTAATAAATACTACTTAAATAAAATATGATAAATAATAAAGAATCATTAAATACTAAATTTTTTAATAAAAAATAAAGATTAATAAATATTTATCAAGATGTAGATTTCTTATTTGAATAGATGTCTCTATAAAAAAAGTAGTGCCGACTTATCGCGATGGTCAATAACTTTTCCTTTTTGGGTGTCTGCAAATATGAAAATTGATCTTATTAAAACAGTACTTTATTAAACATATAGAGTTATAAAAGCGAGTCTGATTCGTTAAAAAACGGTAATTAACCATCTAAAATATATTTATATTATATAACTGCAATAGAATAAAAAAATCATTGTTTATGATATATTAATATCAACATATTTCTATGTTGTATTATTTTGGCTTTTATTTATTTGTTAAGTTCTATCTTGCGGAGTAAAAAATATTAAAAATAACATAGCTGGAGATATAATAGGGTACAATAATGATATAATTGTTCTGAAATGTTTTCCTGCATATTTTATTGCAATTTTCACTCATATGTCGTTCAAGAATAATCCAAATTCACATCAATACTTTCCATAAACTATATTTCTAAAAATATTTTTCAATGAAGCATAAAAATTTAGAATTGGAAAAAAATTCTTTTACTTTAAATTAACAAAATAATTATAGAAATCCCCTAAATTCGACAATATTTCATCTAAATTCGACTAGCTTTGCACTAATCACATGTGGCATTTAATTTTCAATATATGAAGTATTACCGTAGAATTTCAGTCCATTCTCATTTATTTACAGAAAATTTAATGTACAAAAAAAATTAGGCGGGGTAAAGTAAATGGTGAACTTCAAAATGGTACTGAGATTAATCCGTTAATATTGATGCATCAAAAACTCGTTTGTCTTCAAGCAATTCTGTTTTGACAGAGAGGCTTGCGAGATGCAACATGGGTACTTGTGATTTATCTGATTGCTGACGTTGCAGAGTTGCGCGAAGATATTGAGAAACGACGCGTGTCAGAAGATTCTTTTTGTCTTGGACTTTAGTGACGATTCCCCAACATTCTGTACCGGCACCTTTTCGTTGTGAGAACTACTTGAATATCTTCTTTACAGCACTTTTTCTCCTGAAAAGCATCAAAAGAATATTTTGTCTGTCACAGATAGTGTTAAAAGTATTTGTGTCATTTATTTCTCTAAGTGTCAAAGAGCTTTTATAAAATAAAAGCAACTTAGCTTAGCTGAGTCTATATCTTGTAAACTACGTAATACTAGGCTGAAGTCAGCTTTTCTCACTATAAGCCATAACTTAATCAAACACTCAGTAAACTAAGTTGTTTTCCCTTAAACAAACTCATGTAAACTTATTTAATTAAGAGTCTACTTAGTACTGAATTAATTTTACTATCCTAGACAGTTTGTTATTTCCAAAACATTTTAAGTACTATGAACTTGAGTTCAACATATATGATGTGTCACATTTAATATTAGACATTGTCTATGACATCTTCTCAAATTGACATTCAAATAAAAGTTTGTATCATTAATTATAGGCATGATGCATTTATAATCCCCTTAACTTGTCTAAAACTAGCACTTGCCACCCTGAACTTTCAAATGTATCAGATACCTCCCTAAACTTGTTAAAAATGCACTAGTTTGTGCCCATCCTCGCCATGTGTCAGTATCTGGTTGGTTTGACTTTTCAAATATGTTATTTTTCTTATTTTTTTCTTTCTAACTAAAAGTTGACAAGTGACATTGAGGGGAAAATTAGTGCATTTTAAACAAGTTCAGGCGGTATTTGACACATTTGAATGTTCAGGGTGGTAAGTGTTCATTTTAGACAAGTTCGGAGGGTAATTGATGTATTAAGCCTTAATTATATTATGTTTTAGTAATGAGAGAGAGTAATCTAGTAACTGATTTAATGTTTTTGATATTATTTTATTTTGAAAGTATATCATTCACATTTAAATAAATAATTTATCATGGCTCATTCTACTAATGTATTGTCTATTTTTACACCTTATTAATTTGAATGTCTATTCTATATATCACATCATTGTAAAATCCACTAATTACTAAAGATGCTCCACGATTACTAATATAAGGAATTTGAGGAAGTAATTATTTATTTGATATATATCAAACTTCAAAAAAATACCATGTGGTTTCATTCATTTGCAAAACAAGATCTGAGTAATTTTATTTACAAAAAGGGGTCTAACCATTAGCAATGGAAGGAAACTCGGCTCACCCCATAAATTTTTGAGTCCTGACAAAGGGCAAAAAGGGAAAGCATGATTATTTCCACTATATAAGCCCAAAAGATCGCCTTCTCTCATTTCACTCTCCCCTTCTTCTATTTGAAATTTTCTTCTTCTCCAATTCTCAACATGAATTTCATCTTTTCTTTCTAAAATCTTCATTTATTTTTAGTCTATCACTAAATTAGGTTTGTTTTGAACTTGGTAATCAACAATCGCTATCTATTTGTCAAACCCCAAAAATCTAATTATGAGTTCATCTTCCTCTCAATCTTCACGTTCACAGGTTGTTGATGACAACTTAAACTCTAGTTTAGATGTTACTATGGGTTTCTATCGCATGTGAATATAGCTTGGATAAAGCGCAACATTGGGAGAAAATTTTTTTGGATGTGCAAGGTATGGTGAAATTGACATTTGTAATTACTTCAACTGGTTTGACCCACCTATTTATGAAGGGGGAAGAGAGTTCGTTCATGAAGTTTCCACGAAATTGAATTTATATGAAGCTAATTTATGCTCAAGTCAGAGGAAGTTAAAGAAATTGTTGATTCCACTGAATTAACAACTTATATTTGAGAAATGTTTACTGATTTTGGTTGATGAATATTGTTGAGTTAACAGTGTCTTCTATAAGCATATCGTTAGTGTGAAATGATTTACAAAATGTAGGAAAATAAATTGTAGTAATTGCTAATTTTCCTTGATTTGTGCTCTTGATTTTGAGAGATGATGACTGAGAATCTGATCACAAATCCTTTCCTTTAACACTCCCCATCAAATTGATTGTTTAAGATTGAAAGTTATGATTACAAATAAAAATAAAAGCTTATTTATAACCTCAAAATTAATCCTAATTCTAATGTGATAGTTAAAGAGAAATAATAAAATACTAGTAATAAATCCTAACACTAATTTAATAAGATTAGATAAATAATAAAGAAAACTAAATACTAAACCTTTTTTAATAAAGAATAAAAATAAATAAATAGTTATTAAGATGTAGATTTCTTATTTGAATAGATGTCCCTATCAGAAAATAATAACGACTTATCACGATCTTCCATAACTTTTTCTTGTTGGATTATAAACTTAATCTAAATAAGAAACTCAAATCAAATTGGAGGTTCTTAATAACAACCAATTTGGATGCCATTAAATTTAACGAAATAAGTTGGCTATTAATTGTTTAAGTTGGGAGTTGTAGTTAGTTGGATGTTATAGTTAGTAAATGTATTAGTTGGGAGTTGTATCATTCACCTATAAAGTGAGTTGTTTAATTGTTTATCATTAAGTAGAAGTAAGAAC